>JAOTRH010031526.1:0-21036 GCA_034768845.1 Heliamphora exappendiculata | reverse complement strand
ATAATAATTATTATTATTATCTGGTGTGGTTGGGCACACCATATCTTATTATGTGGCTTCGTTGTTCTATAAATAAATAGTTGCGTACCCTATTGGGGTTAACGCGTCTTCATTAAGCTTAATACTATGTAATTAACAATACCTAATAAGACGCATACGAAATTGGGGGCCCTATTTTTAATGAAGAATTAGAGGCTCGAAGCAGTGGCTTTGTGGGCTTGACCACAAGGCCGTCTTTGAAGACGGACATTTACAAATTCTTTACACATTCCATGAGACTTATATATCGTCATTGTAGTTGTCAAAATCGAGAATCAAAATTTTAGTTTTGTGAATCATGAATTCAATTGAATCAAGTTTCATAAGATTCAAAGTGAAATATAAAGATGACGTTTAAATGCTTTATATGTGAAATAAAATAAATTAATTGATATTAACACATTATACGATAAGAATATTATTACATAATTTAATTAGAAAGATATTTACCTTTATAACTAGAGATTTTTACTCAAATCCAATCAATTGTAAGATTTCTTAAAAATCATATTACATTATATATTTTCGAATTCCAAAAAGGGACAAAAGATCTTAAAAAGAGTATAATAAGAGAAGGGAGTTTAAATATAAAAATAATTTAAAACATATCTTGTATGCGTTTTGTTAATAAAGAGAAATTTAGATTTTTTTTTGTAAAATTGCTAAATTCAAGAATCTAACCCTTACATATTAAGCTATATTTATTTCACATAAATAATAATAAATAATTTATTTGAAGTGGTATTTTTATTATAAACATTCTAAAAAGATCTATCTAGAAGAGAAATAAGAAAAAGAGTTAAAGAATTTATTAGATGTACCTGATTCTATTAAATCCTCTAATCACCAAATGATAAATAAATTATGCACGTTTAATGCTATTGTAACAATAAACACACATAAGTTATATGAAGACATTTAAAAAAAAAAAAAAAAGGTAAACATGCGATTTTGAAATTTGTTGAATATATTAATTTTAAGAATCACAAGAATCATAAATAGTAAATCAACTCGTGATCGAATTAGGATTGTAAAATTAATACAATTCTATCACAAATTTCATTAATAGATTCGTATTGATTTAATCATGAATCATGGATTGAATTGTGAATTGTAAATTTTTGATAACTATAGCCCTCATGATATGTCCCCTTGGTTATGTAATGCAATAGGACTTTACGCAAATAATTACCCTAAAAATTACAAAGAACAACAAAAGAAAACTCAAAATAAAAATTTAGGAAGATTGGAAACCAATAATTGAAGAAGTAGAAAAACAAAATTTGAATTTAATTCAAGATTCTGAAGAAGAAGCATCAATGTACAATATTGATTCTGATTAAGTATAAAAAATCTCATAGGACAAAAGTGAAAATGAGATACAAATTAAAATGTTTTAAATACGTATGAATCAAGTAGATCACGAGTGTTGCTACGAAAGATCAAATAATTTATTCAGACGTAATTTCTATAAAAACACAACTACAACAGCTAATACACATATTAGGCGTGAAAACTGTAATACAGATTACCACGAGGAATGTTTTGTTGCCCAATTGAGAATTAAAATGGGAATTAATAATACTATAACATTATTTCCCCAAAATCTTTATGAAGAGAAAGAAAGGAACGCAAAATGTAAAAAAAAACCCTGTTAGAAATAGAATAAAAACATTATAAAGTACAAATAAGCCACCAAATACAAAGGTATGTGCTCTGGAACTAGTCAAAGCAATTTTTATATAAGAACTGAGTTTAAATTCAATAGGCGTTTGGTTCCGGCGTGGACCGGAGTAGTAAAGTTTGGGAAGATGGAATGCACTATGATGGCTCGAGAACACAGGAGGTGAAGGAGTTGAGAGCTTAGGGTAGCCTTAGAGAGAAAGAGAGAGGGAGTGGCAATGGAGAGCAACCGAAGATATGAAGAAGTTTTATCTTGTAGAGAGATAACAAGGTTGAAAATGATATGTTCTAGAGAACTAAGTGTACTCATTTATAAGCGATGTGGAGGGGGACACCCGTATCTTCAAGATCACTAAGGACAACTGGTGCTCCATCTGCCATTAGTTCTGCGGACATGATCTTCTGGCTCTGATGGTCCGCATGATATGCTAAGGGAGTATCATTCGATACATTACACTGTTTGCAGGTTTGGTAGGCTAGATGCTAACTTTTAAGCCTATGGGAGCTTTGTGTCTTGATTAGGTGTTATTCTCTCTCTATGATTGTCAGATGAAGTTCCTTAGAGGCTACTCCATTGGAAAACCTTAGAGCTCTAGCCTTCAAACCACGCGCCTCATTTGTTCCGGAGCAGAGGTGCGTAGGCTCTACTCAAAGCCTAGGACTAAGTTGATATTGGAGATAGAGTGGGCCATGGTCCGGCCCACTTGCCCGGAGAAGGGCGGCCTGAGGCCTACTTGATCGGAGGCGAGGAGATTGGCTCGACAGCCTATTTGTTTGGAGGCGAGGAGATTGACCCAACGGCTTGGAGATTGACCCTACGGCCTGCTTGCCCAGAGACTGGGTCAACTAGATACCGACATTAATGCCCCCAGCATACATGGAGTCATGAATGTATGTATGCATATTTTATTGTGGTAATTTATTTTTGAAACTTCTTTTTTTTTTCTTTATATATGTCTTCATGAAAGGCACATATTACAAAATGGGGTGTCTTGGTTTAGTCTCTCGGTGGCCCAGGAGGAACATGCACGAATGCTTGGATCATTTCTCAGTTGGTCTGGAGAATGTTGCATTCGATTATGAAGTCGTTCCACATGGGCCAAACGCCTCCTGTAGGGCCTAATGGTTCCACCATGCAGATGACCGTATATCCCATTTGTCTTCCAAAGGCTTCCCCTTTTGTGTTAGTTATTCTCGTTTCTATAAGAGTAACTAGTTGGGGGCGGTGCTGCATGACGAGGTAGTTAAAACTTTTGAGAAAGTGAGAACTGGGGATGCCTTGGGCGCTCCAGAGAAGAACTTTCATCGGTGGAGTGAATAAAGGCAGGTGAAGGGAGGACTCCTATATAAGCTATTTTCCTTTCGTTACCTACCCTGGTCCGAGGTGGTGGGTGGAGAGGTTCATCAGGGTTGGACATAGTGAAACCAAGTGGTCTGGTGATTGACCAACTTGTTTGCGCCTATTGGTGATGGTGATGCGTAGTTGGTGGAGATTGGGCTCTGCCACCATCTTCTCAACATGGTAGGCGCCACTATGGAGGAGGAATTCTCCGGGGTTGCTTATCAGGCAGTGGTAATCCAACTCAGGTAGGCGTCACTATGGAGGAGGAATTATCTGGGGTTGCTTACCAGGCAGTTGTAGTCCAGCTCGGGGAAACAACAACCGATGGCTATACTAGCAACCATGTGACTACTTGATACTGGATCAAGTGAGGAGGGTCTTGTTGGGAGGTGGTGGGAGCTTGTCATCTCTTTGCCTGCCTGTTGTTGTTATTCTTTTTTCACATGATGAATGTGATGTGCTTCTTACTAAAAGTTATATCCGATGGAAGTTGGTAATATGCTTTTCTCTTCATGGAGATGATCTCCTCCGAGTTATATAGGCACTTGAGCAGGAATACAACAAGTTCCTAGGCTTGCTTTGGAGAAATTGAGGAGTGCTGACAAGTCATGATTCTTTGACTCGGACACCTATTAATGCGAATTGCGCGTGATTAAGTGCCTAGTGCCTAGGTGAGGGCTGTTGTGGTCAGTGGGCCAAGAACACCGCAAGGTGGGAGCCCCCTTGAATATAGACAAGGTGTGAGGGGAGACTGGTGCATTAGGTCGAGTGGTGGTATTGAGGGGTGTAACCACCTTCACACTTTTAGGCTTGACTGGCGAGTTGCCGCTTAGGCCAAACTCGTCATGAAAAAAGCCCCTATAATTGATTGCTGGGGTCCTCGTGCTCTCTCTTTTTCTTGGCGAGTAAAATGATGTTTTCTGTTTTTGTGTAAGGGGACCCCTTTCGTAGAATACGAGGATTGGTTGGCATGACTTTCTTTGTTTTGTCCCATCAAGCTTTGGAGAGGGAAAATGTGGCCTCCGCACTCTCTTTATCGCCCCCCCCCCTTTTTTTTAACTTGGTTCCATGATTAGTTACTGCTCGTAAATTAATTAGTTCAATACCCAGGTCAAAGAATTTTGATATAGATTTGGACTGCAAGATCAGAATAGAATCGGGGAAACTTATATCCAAGTATATATTTAATTAAGCTTATCCCTGGATAACCATGAGCAAGCGATTTTCCCAAATCTTTGGACTCTAATGACGTTCTTAAGAATCCAACAAAACCAACTTTGATAAACATTGAATCGATATACATTGAATTGATATCAACAGTCAGAGCTTTTGGTTTAAGTTACATTAAAAATTTGTTGGTAGAAAATGAATCCAGAGTTCAACTAAGGTTTAATTTGGTTATCGCTATTGAAAGAATCATTATTTAAGCAACAAAATATGATGCAACATTTCTCACAATCTTATATTAAACGTAATCAATGATCAAATTAAGCTTACAAAAGAAACAAAACAATTGTATAAAGTTCTAGAAATATCAATTGATGAAAATGTCATAGGTGACGACTTTGAACATGTTGAATGTATAGACGGTGATGAAGGAAGACAAAATATGGAAACCTGTTTGATTAATGAAAAACAGGACCATTTGAAAAGGCCCATCTTGAATGAATCTCTTCAGAGTTGCATCGCCTTGTCTTTTGTTTTTCTTTTATGGTTTGAAATAATTTGTAAAAGGTTCTTTGGTTGTGTGGGTAAACCTTATCTTATCTTGTTAAAGTTTGTGGTCTAAGTGTTGTTGCAAAAGGTTTTTCGGCATTTTTCCGAGGCTTCATCTTATCTTTTGATAGTGGTTTATGTATACGGAGTTGGAATTTTCTCTTAGTCTATAAAAGGGCAGCATGGACTGTGTCCTAAAGGGGCCGAGCTTTCCACTCTATCTAAAAATTCTATTTTTTCTAATAGCTCAAGAAGCCATCCTTTCCTTCAAAAGAGTTCGAAGTTAAGTTCGTATTGTTAGGACTATATCTCAAAAGCCATACTTTTATGTAATGGATTTTGGTATTTGATTTATGCTTTAATAAATCTAGTTATTTCTATTTTAATGTGAATTTGTGTGAGCAATATTTGTATTACATTGTTTATTTAATGTTAGGTATATGCGTCTTTTATTCTACATAGTCAATCTTTGTGTAGAATTTGGCTTACACGCAATATATCAAATCCTCAGTTCTTGTAGAATATAAACTTTTTGTTCACAGTCTTAGATGGAATTAGAAACACTATCAGTAAGGATTTAGTTTAGTGTTTTAGTAGGTCTGAATTGACTATGAGGAATAGTATAGTCCCAACTCACTGTGCTAGTACAGTTTGTGTATATTGGATATGATCGTATTGGAGTAATTGTTTTTATACTGTCTGTATAAAATAATTAATATCTCATGGTTATTACGAGTGTTCATATTTTTAATTCTAAAATAATTAATATGCATGTACATTTGGTGTTTTTATTTTGATCAATAAAAGAGAGATCTTTTATAGGTCAAAAAACTCAGAGAATTGGGCGACGACACTGTGTATTGTGAATATTAATTATTAACAGAATCTAGGTCTTGGTGTAGGGATTGATGATAGCCCTTTGAGCAAGCTTATAGGTTTTGATTATGTTAAATCCCACTGATGGATTTTATATGTGACATATCAAATAAGTTAGGTGGAACGCCTTAAGGTAATTTAAAATTGTCAATTAAATAAAATTGTCGATAATTTAATTTAATTGATGGGCATCCATAATCACGTGGAGACAAAAATAAACATCTCATAACATGGAACTCAAATTTTTTTTTTTTTATGTTTGAGATAAGGTCGGGAGTGCAATTATAATTCGTTTGCGGTATGAATTATTTATGTAAATAGAATTCTAATTTAGTCCGAATTAGGTTTTCTATTTACATAAGAATCCTGAGCCTTATTCACTCTAGATGTCCGTACGGTAGCCAATCTATATGCCACTTAGCTCTTTTAGGAATTAGGGTTTTTTAGATGCATAACATATCTGTAACACAAAGGCAGCACACACAGAGAGATCGGGTCACTAAATCAGAGCGCACCCTTTGTTCGTGGTCAGGCATAAAGGATTACAATAGAATATCGGAGGTGCAGTTGAGCTAGGATGGTTTATTGAGCTATTACAAAAGATATAATTAGATAGGGAGGATAACCTCTGTCTCTACAAAACGCAGTCCATGCCCTATTATAGCCTAAGAGCAGACTCAAACTCCAAATACAAAATATACTATCAAAAGATAAGATAAGGCCTCCGTAAAAGACCAAAGAACCTTTTACAACAACACTTGAACCACAAACTTTAATAAGGTAAGATGAGGTTTAGGCATACAGCCAAAGAAGTTTTTACAGATTACTTTAAACCGCAAAAGACAAAGCAAAAGACGGGGACCTCCTGTGTGCTGTCTAGAGAGATTATTTCAAAATGGGTCTTTTCAAGTGGTCCTGCATTTCAGTAATCAAACAGGTTTCTAGATTATGTCCTTCTTCATCACCTTTCGTATATTCATCATATTCAAAATTGTCACCCATGATGTTTTCATCAATTGGTACTTCCAGATTTTCATACAGTTGTTTTGTTGCTTCTGTAAGCTTAATCTGGTTATTGACTATGTTTTAATATAGGCTCATGAGAGATGTTGCATCATATTCTATTGTTTGAATAATGATTCGTTCAATGGCGACAACCAAATTAAACCTAGTTTGAACTTAAAGATTCATTTTTTATCAACAAATTTTTTATGTCACTTATACCAAAAGCTGTAGCTGTCAATATCGAGTCATTGTTTACCAGAGTTGATTTTATTGGATCTAAAGAACCTCATTAGAGACCAAAGATCTGGGAAAATGACTTGCCTATGGTTGTCCTAAGTCTTCATTAATGTATACCTTATAGAAGTTTTCATTATTCTATTTTGGTCCTACAGTCCAAACCTGTACCAAGATTCTTTGGCCAGGGTATTTTTGAACTAATTTACTATTACCGAGGATGCATGGAAGCATCCCTTCTAGTTGTTTTCAATTTCCACAAGTCATGTTACTCGTGAATCTATTTTCAGATTTTAAGATCTTGATCGTGATCGATGTCATCAACATAGAAGTTTGGATGACTAATGACTTGACGATTCCCTTAGTAATGCTTGTTCATTTAGGAATTTGAACCTTCCATAAATTTTCTAAAAAATTCCTCCTTATTTGTTGTCATGTTGATTTTGTTCGAATTATTCTAAAAAATAATTCAGGTGGAATAATTTTCTTTCTTGTTATTTCTAATGCATGTTTATCCTCAGTTAAATTTGGTCTAGTGGACTGCCCCTCTTGATTTTTAGAATTTTATCGATTTTTTTTGTTCTAGATTTATTAATCTAGATGTTTTACTATTTTCTTGACTAACAAAATCAAATGTTTTACATAGGTCTACCACCATATTTTTTCTTAAATCTGGTCTTTCTATTTTCTTTGAATTCTTTTTCCCATTTTCATTATGGCTTCAATACTAGTTTAAAACAAACTGAACAAATTAACAAATAAAACATGAATTAACAACTAACACAATTAATTAGATTATAACTACTAGGGGTTAAAATATAAAATGTAAAATCTTTTAGGATTAAACTATAATTTTAGAGAATTGTAAAAACAGAAAAACCTTGACTGGGAATGAAGTTTCAAAAGTCTCGTATATAGTGTCATGAGCCCCTTAATTACAACCTACAGATTTTTTCCCCTTTATTCTAATTTCTATAATTGTAATAGACTCCGACTTGTTATCGATTTACAAAAGAACTCAATATTAAAATCTTACTTGCAGTAAGACCTTCCTTAATTTCTTAATTAATTTTGAATATATAGAACTGGGCTTTGAACATATAATCAGAACATTTACTTTTCAGATTGTGCCCACCAAGCCTTCCGCTTTCTTCCTCTGTTATCTAAAGGTTTGTCGTGGCTTTGCCTTTGTTGTTCCAAAGCTTCGTCTATGGACTTCTATTTCTTTTATCCACAGAATAAGACAAAAAAATTCACGTAGGTTTGGGATTTGGGAATTAAGTGTGAAACCACGTATTTGAAGGAAAAAGTTCTAGTTCATACATATTGTTTGGAAAGAGCTGTCTCTGTCACATCCCCGAACCCGAGGCACGTGAACCTTGCACGACAACCCAATAGTTTAGATCGAGCGATGGAAAACTTTTTTATAAAATCCAGCTAATGGTCAGCACTTCCTATTGAAGGGAAACCTTTGAATTTAGATTTTTTAAAAATGTTACTTTTTCAAAATTTTGAAAAATATTCTAAGTGTAAAATTAAAAATTTTCGGCAGAGTTTTCTCTGTTTTTCAGATAATCCTAATTTATTCATTAACTTGTGACACGCAAACATAATAGTATACTCAGGCACACCGCCTGGTTCTCAATACCCAATCATTATTCTAAGCTAATCATAGCATATCCATCTCCATAACCAATTAATCATATTCATTCAAAAGAAATTAAACTGTATGAGACCTCACTAAGTAGAGATAATAAGAGTTCTTCCCTTTCCACTAAGAGTTCATATGAACATTCCACAATTCAACAAAATATACTGTACTTTTTATAGAATAACCAAAAAGAGAGAGAGTAAAACCAAGAAAAATTCAAAGTCTTTATATTCTTCTTCAAAGAAAACATCAGTCACCATATTGTACCACTCACTAAGGCATTTCCCTTTCGCTTGAACTTGAAAAATGTTTATGTTAGTTCTAGGCAACCCAAGAGGGGGGTGAATTGGATCTTTAAAGATAAATAACAATTTTAAAAAAAATTTCGAAAACCTTTTAATATTGCAATCAATTAAAGATAGATAATCAAATATTATAGCATTGCAAATATTAAAGAGATTAGGGATAGAAAAATTGAACCAGACACCAAGGATTTTATAGTGGTTCGGCTTCTTCCAAACGTACGTCCACTCCTCAAGTTTTCCCTTGAGTATTTTCACTATATAGAATGTTTTACGGGCGCATTCCAAATTTTTACAATTTCAAGACTTCGCTTGAGTAAATCGAATGTTTACGGGCACATTCAAAAATCAAACACAGCTTCAAGCAGATCCTACGAAAACAATCTCCTGTTTTCTTCTAATATCTTTTGAACTCTTCTTTGATGAGATTTACTCGCTCACTCAAAGGATAAAGGGTGACTCACCATTGAATACAATAAATGAAGAGTATTAATGAAGAGCACTCACTCTTTTTACAGAAAAAATTTACTATAAATGAGAAAGCAAAGAAGTGAGGAACAAGAATTGGAGATTCAGCAGTAAATGAGGGCTTGAGAATTCTGAGTTTGATTCAAGCAATAGAACAGTAAATGTAAGTTTCCAGTTTTTTTGTAAATGCTGAGAAGTTACTTCTTAAATAAGCTCTTGTACATTCATGACCGTTGGAGGTAGGTGAGAGCAAAATGTCTAGGGCAGGTCCTTTTAAGTGGTTGAGTCGACACAAATTTTCTGAGAGGTCGACACAATTTTTGCAAGCTTTCTCACCAACACAACGGTGTCGACACATTTGGATTTGGTATTGACTCGTTTGAAATTTCAGCATCTGGAGGAGGCACTTTGTGTTGACTCAACTTGGCTTTGGTGTCGACACTAAATTATGCAGGAAGTCTCGGTTTTTTTGTATCGACACATTTGGACTTTGGGGTTGACACCAAAAATCTTAAAGCGGGCTCAGAATTTTTGTATCGACTCATCTTCTCATTTGTGTTGACACCCAAAATATGCAGGTGGCCTTGATTGTTTTGTGTTAACACAATTTCCATTTGTGTCGACACAATTTCCATTTGTGTCAACCCAAAATTCAGGATACCAAAAGTGTGAAGCACTTTTGTGTCGACACAAAACTTATTTGTGTCGACTCATTTTGAGTCTTGAGAGTTACGGCTCTTTTGTGTTGACACAAAACTTATTTGTGTCGACACTAAGTTTTGATACCTGAAGACAACTTCATAAAAGCTGTTAGGGTGCCAAACCATTTGTTCAATAGGTGTTGACACATTTGATATGCTTCAAGTATATTTTGCCTTAAAAGTGTTTCATTTAATTTTCAATTGGGTTCAACACAAAATATTCTTATTTAAGAATATATAAGTGTTTTAATGTTTTTGAGAGGTAAGTCATTTCTTTTGATTAAAGGTGTCAACTTAATTGTTCAAAATGTATTAACACTTTCATTTTGAAAATATAAAATATTATCATTTTAAATTCATTTATTCTTAGAAAATAAATTATGAAAATCATCAAAATCAAAATAAAAAACCCTTGGTCTAACAATCTCTCATTTTTTGATGATTACAACCAATTCAATATTTTCTAGAAAGCATTTGAAAATATTTTTCAATAAGGGTTCTTCCCTTATTGTTATGCCTTAAACAACATATGCAATCATAAATGCAAGGCATTCAATCATTATGATAGCACACATTTTTGATATGATTTGCAATAGATAATCAAGAAACATTATGAGTTTATTAAAAATTTTGTGCAGTACAGTGAATATGTGTAAAGTGATTTATCCTTGAAATCCAATTACATATATATAATTATTTATAGTCAAAACATTCAATAATTATTCATAGGCATATGAACAAGATACATACAAATACATAAATAATCATTGGCATTCATTCATAGGCATTAAAAAAGTGTAAACATCCATCCAAACAGTTTAACCAAAACATTTAAACAAAACATTCAACCAAAGACAAAAAATGTATGTTTAACTTGTTACATCTTCACCTTCCATAAAAACTTAAAGAAATGTTTGATCTTTTTTCTCTTTCTCTCTTCTCCCCTTCACTCCTTTACCTTTACTTTCTCCCCTTTTGTAATCTTAAAAAAAAATAGGGTTACTGGTCGTTCATGAAGTGCTTGAATTTTTTCTTTTTTGCGGCTCTCTGTTTGCTGGCTGTGGCTCGTTCCTTAGAAGCACGTGCTCGCTCATCATTGGCTTCAGCAGCAGCCATTGCTTCATACCGGGCGGCCAATGCAAGATCGGCTTCTCGTTTGTGACGAGCTGCTTTTTCTTTCTTGGTCTCTTTGGGCTTGAACTGTTTGGCCCAAGCTTCTTTGATCCACTGTAAATGTTCTTCAACCTTCTGAGAGTTGGGTTGGACAGCCACCACCACTCCTCATACTCTTTTCTGATTTGCTGTAGGATAGAATTGTTCGCATTAACAATGGAGCCAATGCTGTCGTCCATTGTACGACACAATGATCATCCGACGTCAGTGGCTCTTTCAACCTCTTTACGGTGTGTGTGGTTAGATTTATCAATGTATTTTACTTTGTTAGATATGTCAGAAACAAAATGATTTAGATCAAAAAAGTCTTGATCGACTTTTGCTTGAAATGAAGTCAAGGAAGAGGATAGAGAGTTGATTAAGCAGACGACTTCTGATAAGCCAACATGGACAGGAGCCGAAGATGATGCAGGTGGAGCAGATGCAAATGTAGGAAGAGCAGAAGAGGGACCAGGAATGTCAGAAGGTCCATGAAAGACAGGTCGAGAGGGAGGAGAATCAAGATCGATAGGAATGGAGGAAATATCTCGAGGTGCATGAGGAGGAGTTCTAGCAGAAGGTGTACCACGACGAGAGGTGGTCCAAACACCATTAACATTTGCAATTTGCATATGTTTTAGTGAGGAACTACCATACAAGTCATGTTTTGAAAATGAAACAGCCTTCTCCTCAGATAGATTAATGCCAAAATGGCGAAAAACTTGAGTGAGATACATCTCGTGAGGGAGAGAGGAGTTTGATTTACTGTGTGAGTGAAGCACGTGGGAAATGAACAAAAAGCCTAAATCTAGGTTTTTCTGTTCAAGAATATACCACATAATGAAAATGTGTATATATGTGACATCACCAAATTTTTTCATTTGGGGTAGGAAAATATGGTTTACCATGTGATGCAGTATGCGCATTTCAGGTTTCAGAGAGTTAGCCTTTAAGGGCTTGGTAGGGTCAATATATCATTCTCAAAAATATTTTTCACAGAATCGAAAAAAGAAAAATTTTCAACATCAATGGGTTTCTGGTTATGATAAACACAAATTTATTGAGAGTCAGGAAACCAATATGGTGTCGACACTGAATAGAAAGGGGTCGATATTTTTCTCATAATGCCACTTCTATACAGTTTTGTGTCAACACAGCACACAATTGTGTTGACACTTTTTCAAGTGGTGTCGACACATTTTCACATATCAAGAAAGAACATCAAAAGCTTTGAAATACAATGAAAAGATATGGTTAGTATGGCATTTTAGTCAAGAATTAGGAGCACATAACATATCAAGTTCTCTTCTTATATGACATATTCTTTCTTCATTTAAGCGTTTTGTGAAAATGTCAGCTAATTGGTAATCTGTGTCTATAAATTTAAGTTCGATATTACCTTTTTGCACATGATCTCTTATAAAATGATGTCTAATCTCTATGTGCTTAGTTTTTGAGTGTTGTATAGGGTTTTTGGATATTTTAATTGACTAGTGTTATAACATTTTATAGGAATATGATCTAAATGAAAACCATAGTTCTCTAATTGTTGTTTCATCCAAAGAACTTGTGCACAATAGCTTCTAGTTGTAATGTACTCAGCCTCGGCTGTAGACAAAGCCACTGAGTTCTGCTTCTTGCTAAACGAAGAAATTAGTGAGTGTCCTAGGAATTGACAAGTACCACTTGTTCTTTTCCTATTTACTTCGCATCCGGCAAAATCAGCATCTGAAAATGCGTTTAACAGCGGTCACATGTAATTCTTTAGGGTTTGATTGAAATCTAGCACACATGTAAACACTAAATATAATATCCGGACGACTAAAAGTTAAATATAAGAGAGATCCGATCATACCTCTATAACGCTTTTCATCCACTGCTATGCCATCTTCATCCTTGTCAAGTTTCGTTGTAGGACACATTGGAGTTTCCATGGGTTTTGCCTTTAGCATGTCGAACCTCTTCAATATGTTCATCGTGTATTTAGCTTGATTGATGTAGATCCCTTCTTGAGTTTGTTTAATTTGGAGTCCGAGGAAATAGATGAACTCACCCATCATGTTCATCTCGAATTCTCCTTGCATGCATTTCGCAAAGTCTTTGTAAAGAGATTCGTCAGTTGCATAAAAAATTATTTCATCTACATAAATTTGTACAATTAGCATATCATTTTCTGGAGACTTGATGAAAAGAGTTGTTTCTATTTTTCCTCTTGAGAACTCATTTTCAATCAAGAATTTGCTTAGCTTTTCATACCAAGCTCTAGGTGCTTGCTTTAAACCATAGAGAGCCTTGGTAAGTTTGTAAATATGGTTTGAAAAATCTAGATTTTCAAAGTTAGAAAGTTGTTTCACAAAAATTTCCTCCGAGATAAAATCATTTAAAAAGGCACTTTTGACATCCATTTGATAGAGTTTGAAGTTTTGAAAGTATACAAAAGCAAGCAACATCCTAATGGCTTCAAGCCTAGTCATAAGAGCAAAAATCTCATCAAAATCTCATCAAAATCTCATCAAAATCAATGCCTTCTTCTTGATTGTAACCTTGGGCTACCAATCGAGCTTTGTTTCTAAGAACTACTCCATTCTCATCCATTTTATTTCTAAAAACCCATTTTGTACCGATGATGGAATGTTCCTTAAGTCTTGGGACTAAAGTCCAAATTTTGTTTCTTTCAAATTAATTAGCTCTTCTTGCATAGCCAAGATCCAAAATTTATCATTTTCGATTTTCTCAAAATTTTTTGGTTCAGTTTGGAAAAGAAATGCTAAATTACCACAAATATTATGTAGAGAAGATCGAGTTTTGATACCTTGCGATGGATCACCAATGATAAGATCTTTCAGGTGATCATGTGCATATCTCCACTCTTTAGGTAAATCTGAATTTTCTGGATTTGAAGATTCAGCAACCTGTTGGACTGCATTTTGTTGAGGATTTGAAGCTCCCTCTTGATTTGGTTCTTCTTTTTCTTTGATGAAGATATCTTCAACACATTTTTCTATGTCTAACAATTTATCTTCACAAAAATCATTTGAAGAATCAATGTTAGTTTCATAAAAAACATGTGTAGATTCTTCAACTAGGGTCCTTTTGTTGAACACTATATACGCTTTACTAGATATAGAATATTCTAAGAAAATACCTTCATCAGATTTTGCGTTGAATTTACCCAAAAGTTCTTTGTTGTTGTTTAAAACAAAACATTTGCACCAAAAAACGCAAAAATAACTAATGTTTGATTTTCTTCCATTCCATAGCTCATATGGAGTTTTATTGAGAAAATCTCTTATCATAGCTCTGTTTATGATAAAACAAGCGGTATTGACAGCCTTTGCCCAAAAGTATTGTGGTAGATTATTTTCACAGAGCATAGTTTTAGCAATTTCTTCTAATGTCCTATTCTTCCTTTCAACAACTCCATTTTGTTGAGGGGTTCTAGGAGCAGACAAATTATGGTTAATACCATTTTCATCACAAGATTTTTTAAAATTTTTGTTTTCAAATTTTCTACCATGATCAATTCGAATACTTATGATTTGAAAATCTTTTTTTATTTTGAACTCTCCGAGATAGTTTTGCAAAAGAGGCAAAGGCTTCATCCTTATGAGCTAAGAATAGCATCCAAGTGTATCTAGAGAAGTTATCAACAATAACAAAGTCATATCTCTTGCCTCCAAGGCTTATAGTCTTTGTTGGACCAAACAAATCTATGTGCAATAGTTGTAATGGCCTAGAAGTTGAAATCTCATTTTTGGAATGAAAAGAACTTCTAACTTGTTTGCCTTATTGACATGCATCACACACTTTGTTCTTTTCAAATTTGATTTGTGGTAACCCAATCACTAACTCCTTTTTCAAAAGTTTAAAAATTAAGTTCATGTGTGCATTCCCAAGCCTTCTATGCCACAACCAACTATTATCACTCATGGTGGCTATGCTCTTGGTGTCATTCTTAGAAAGATCATTGAGAGTAAATGTATAAATATTTTCATGTCTTTGATCTTCAAAGATAACTTTGTTATTGGTTGAATCTTCAATAATACACTTAGCATGATTAAACACAACTTTGTAGCCTTTGTCACAAAGTTGGCTTATGCTAAGAAGGTTATGTTTCAAACCATCAACAAGCAAAACATTTTCAATAGAGAGGGAAGGAATTTTACCAATACAGCCAATTCCTATGATTTTTCCTTTGCTATTGTCTCCAAAAGTTACAAATCCGCCATCTTTTGATTTGAGAGATGCAAACATCGATTGGTCGCCTGTCATGTGTCTTGAGCAAGCGTTATCGAAATACCACATTCCCTCCTTGAATTAGGATTTGAGACATACTTGCAAGGAGAATTAAGTTTTGATTTTTAGTACCCAAATTTTCTTGGGTCTTTTGGTGTTAGTTCCTTGAGGGTGTGTTCCTTTAGGAACCCAAGCCTTCTTGACAGAATTATTTGACTGATTTCTATGTGGGTAGTGTGTGACAATGTGTCCAAGCCATAGCAATGAAAACAAGTGGCATTTGTATGATTAGAGGATGCCTTGACAAAAATATTGCTCAAGAACTTTTGTTTCTTCTTGGATTTATATCTAATCCCAGCTTTGTCAAAAATACATTTTTGCATCCCAAGAAATTTATCCAAGTTGTTCTTTCGTTGAGTGAATTTGTAAACAATTTTTGTAAAGTCCTCAACTTTTTCACTCAAAACTTTGTTTTCATTTTTCAAAACAGAAATTTGTTTTGACAAAGCATATTTTTCACTTTTCAAGGATTCAATTTCAGTTGAGGAGAAAAGAATTAACTTTTTCAAAATAGAATTCTTTGCACCCTTTTTTCTCAACTCATTATGCAAATCTTCAAATGTATTTTACAATTTATCTAAAGAAAAAGGGTTAGGAATTACCTCATCATCTTCTCTAGCCGTAAGGCATAGATTTGCTACTTTATTTTCTTCTTTTTCATCTTCAGAGCTGCTGTTATCACTCTCACCCCATGCAGCAATCATGTTTTTCTTGAAACCCTTTTTAAATTGCTTTTTGAGCTGAGGACATTCAGTTTTGACATGTCCAGGCTTTTTACACTCATAACAGATGATTTCTTTTTTCTTGAAGTTACTTTTGAATTTTTTTGAGTCGCCTTTGAATTTGGTAGGCTCGTCTCGGTGTCCTTCCTTTTTGAAGAACTCTCTTTCTCCTTGTTTCTTATTTCTAAGAAACCTTTTGAATTTCTTCGTGATGAGTGCCAAGTCTTCATTCTCATCACTTGAGGAGTCTTCCTCGGATTCTTCGTCATGAGTTGAGGACTTAAAGGCGATGCCTTTCTTCTTTTTGTTATCATCCTCATCGTCCATCTTGATATTCATCTCATGGGTCATGAGAGAACCAATGAGCTCTTCAAGACTGAGTGTGTTGAGGTCTTTAGCTTCTTGAATAGCTGTGACCTTTACTTCTCAGCTCTTAGGCATGCACCTAAGAATTTTTCTTACCATCTCTGCATTAGTATAAATCTTGCCAAGAGATTTTAGTTCATTAATAATGCCAGTGAAGCGAGTAAACATATCAGAAATTGTTTCATCATATTTCATTTTGAATAATTCATAATTATGTACAAGTAGACTGATTTTTGACTCTTTCACTTGATTAGTACCCTCATGGGTAACTTCGAATCTATCCCATATTTCTTTTGCGGTGTCACATGTAGAGATCCTATTGAACTTATTAGGGTCAAGTGAGCAATACAGAATATTCATAACTTTAGCAATCTTTTGAATTTTCTTAATATCGTTTTCAGTCCATTCAGCCTCAGGTTTAGGGACGACAGCCCCTTTAACAGTTTTGGTGGGTCTTTTGGGTCCATTAATGATAACCAGACAAAGGTCATAGTCTACGGCTTGAATGTTGATTTTATTTCTAGCCTTCCAATAATTGTAGTTTGTTTCATTGAACAAAGGGGTTCTATTGGTCGACTGATCTTCGAATTGTATAGGTCCGATGCTAGTGGTTACCATGAAAACTCTTATGCTGTTAAGTCAAAAACAAGAGCCCAAGCTCTGGTACCAATTATTAGTTCTAGGCAACCCAAGAGGGAGGGTGAATTGGGTCTTTAAAGATAAATAACAATTTTAAAAAAAAATTTAAAAACCTTTTAATATTGCAATAAATTACAGATAGATAATCAAATATTACAGCAGTGCAAATATTAAAGAGATTATGGATGGAGAAATTGAACCAGACACCAAGGATTTTATAGTGGTTCGGCTTCTTCTAAGCCTACGTCTACTCCTCAAGTTCTCCTTTGAGTATTTTCACTATATAAAATACTTCACGGGCGCATTCCAAGCCTTTACAACTTCAAGAGTTTGCTTGAGTAAACCGAATGTTTACGGACGCATTCAAAAACCTAACATAGCTTCAAGAAGATCCTACGAAAATAATCCCTTGTTTTTTTCTAATATCTTTTGAACTCTTCTTTGATGAGATTTACTCACTCACTCAAATAATAAAATGTGACTCACCATTGAATACAATAAATGAAGAGTATTAATGAGGAACACTCACTCTCTTTACAGAAAAAATTTACAATAAATGAGAAAGCAAAGAAAGGTGAGGAACAAGAGCTGGAGATTCAGCAGTAAATGAGGGCTTGAGAATTCTGAGTTTGATTCAAGTAATAGAACAGTAAATATAAATCTCCAGTTTTTTTTTGTAAATGCTGAGAAGTTACTCCTTAAATAAGCTCTTGTGTATTCATGACCGTTGAAGGTAGGTGAGAGTAATAAATGTCAAAAATTCAACCGTTGAAGTCGGTCGCGAATTTGAAATTCCGTCGCCGGTGTTGACACAAAAGCCTTTGGTGTGGACACAAAAATGTTTAGGGCAAGTTCTTTTTAGTGGTTGGGTCGACACAAATCTTCTGAGGGGTCGACACAATTACTGTAAACTTTCTCACCAACACAACGATGTCAACACATTTGGATCTGGTGTCGACTCGTTTGAAACTTCAGTATCCGGAGGAGGCACTTTGTGTCGGCTCAACTTGCCTTTGGTGTCGACACTAAATTCTGCAAGAAGCCTTGGTTCTTTTGTGTCGACACATTTGAACTTTGGGGTCGACACAAAAAATCTTCAGGCGGGCTTGGGGTTTTTGTGTCGACTCATCTTCTCATTTGTGTCGATACCCAAAATCTGTAGGTGGCCTTGGTTGTTTTGTATCGACACAATTTCTATTTGTGTTGACCCAAAATTTCGGATACCAATAGTGTGAAGCACTTTTGTGTCGACACAAAACTTATTTGTGTTGACTAATTTTGAGTAAACACAACTTATTTGTGTCGACTCATTTTGAGTCCTGAGAGCTACGGCTCTTTTGTGTTGGCACAAAAGTTATTTGTGTTGACACTAAATTTTGATACCTGAAGGTAACTTTATAAAAACTGTTAAGTTGTCAAACTATTTGTTTAATAGGTGTTGACACACTTGATATGCTTCAAGTATACTTTTTCTTAAAAGTGTTTGACTTAATTTTTAATTGGGTTCAATACAAAATATTATTATTTAAGAATATATAAGTGTTTTAATGTTTTTGAGAGATAAGTCATTTCTTTTGGTTAAAGGTGTCAGCTTAATTGTTCAAAATGTATTAACATTTTTATTTTGAAAATATAAAATATTATCATTTTAAATTCATTTATTCTTAGAAAATGAATTATGAAAATTATCAAAATCAAAATAAAAAGTCATTGGGCTAACAGTTTAATTTGAACAAAATGAGCCGAAACCTGCAGAATAAAGATTAAACATGATAATATGCATGATTTGTGAGGTGTGAGTGAATGCTAAATGTAACAAAAATGCTTATATTCTCATAATCGAATATATCAGTTCATTCAACTTTAGAGTTTTAAGCCGTGTTATCCAAATTTATCCTTTCTCATTACACTTTTATGTTGTTTCTTGAATTTCTGTTTCAAATCAAGGTCTCATAGTACCGTTCATTTTATTTACGTCATTCTCACCCATTTCAATTCCATTATTTTTTCAGTATCCAAGTTCGTTTATTTTTATTCATCAAGTTCAAAACCAACTCCGGGTGCAGCTCATAGAGCCCTGTGACTATTATCGCCTATCCGGCTACGCGAAGCCTGAAGGATAATAGCCCGCTCTATAACTCACTGCGGAAAACATTCTTTTACGATTTTCCAGAGGAATGCCGATGGGTAGGCAACCCGTGCACACTTTTTCGGGGACTAACTCGATGGGTAGAGCACCCTGCTTGTGTAAGTTTCTGGTCTTTTATTGTGAAGCTAATCAAGCCCACCTTATTCCACAACCAACCATCGGTTCCCATTTCAGGTTAACAATCTCGTTTCCATTAATTCTTTACTCATGACTTACTTTTAGTTCATCTCATCAAGCATACAACATTTCCTTATCATTTAAGTATAACCAACTTTTATGTCTCAAACTCAAATATTCATCAACTCTAAGTTTCACAACTTAATATATTTTAAGAACTTATCACCAGTTAGTTTTATATAGCACAAATAAATTTAAGATATTGCAGCATACCTATTGCCGTGTACAAAACTTATTCATATGCTTGATAACATCTTGCTTATCTTGATTCACCAATATCCAGGTGTTCTACCAGTTTGTTTTTCACTTTTGAAACCACATTTTTTTTAATAAAAAAAATAACAATGTTTCTTTCTCGATGTCAGCATTTGGCAACAATTCTTCCAATTTTCATGAAGTCATGCTAAATACACAAAACTAAACAAATTTTGATGAATTCTTTGAATTCTTGAATTTAATTTATATACTTAGTTCACTAAACCACAATTTTTTGTTTTTGTTTTACTTACTGGTTCTAGTCTACCTATAACAATCAAGGAATGGGAACCCACGTTCAACTGCCCTCCACATTCAACAGCCCTTAAATTAACTAAGATTCTAGGGAATCTTTAAACAAAATTTAGGGTTTCATGTAATAATCAAATAAAATCAACACAAATCAACACAAAATATCAAATTTAATCTAAATCCTACCTCTTAGAGCTTCAAAATATTAGATTTTGCAAAAACCCAAAACACTAGGTTTCGGCCCTTGTTGAAATTTGGCACCTAGGTGATGAAATGCAAAGATCTCGTTTGGAGTAGCTAAAATCTCGTTCGCAAGCTTCCAATTTGGTGTCCCGGTCCACCAATCTCTGAAAATAAATTTGCTTCCAAGCTTTTGAGTTCGCCAACAATGGCCGAACGAAACAGGGGAGAAGAAGAGGAGGGTAACGTGTGGGTTGGACAGCGCAGGAGAAGATGAATGAAGAAGATGGGGAAAAAAATGGGGGGTTTGGTGCGCCACTGTTATAGGGACTTTGGGTCCCTTCCCTTCCTTTGCTTTCTTTTTATTTATTATTCTAGATCCTTCTACCGTACACATGTATTATATTATTATTATTATTATTTAACTTTTGATATTTTAATTATTCCAAATAGCTCCAATTAATTTTTTTTATATAACTATTTTTTTACATAACAGAACCAATCACCTACAATATGCATTATTTATCATTGGGAATTATTTTAGGAATTCTATAACATTAAAATAATTCATAATAAAAGTATAACGTACCTGGTCTCTTTCTCTCTCTCTCTCCACCCTCCAAAGTTGCCTCGGCTCTCAAGTCCGGCTGTCTTCGGCCATCTCTGTGTCTGCCATCTTTGTATAGGACCCATGGTTTGCCCACATCTCCTAGCACTGTCCACACCGACCAATTGATCAAAAAGGCTGTGTCAGTGCACGAGATTTCTGCTAGACAACAGGGTTTTGGCGAGCTAGTTTCTTTTTTAAAATCCAAAGGTGTTCAACCAAAT
>JAOTRH010031515.1:0-21037 GCA_034768845.1 Heliamphora exappendiculata | reverse complement strand
ATATAACTTAATATTATAATCAAAAGTAAACAACCTAATATAATAATGTAACTTAAAAATACTTACAAATATAATAATTCAAAACTTATAAATACTTAAAAATATACATTAAGATAATTTTTTAATACAATTATTGAACAACACAGTGTATAAGCACCTTCAAATATATAATATATTATATATCAATATATACATACAAAATTTAAATTATGGAGCCAAAACCCCGCATATGGCCAACCATTATAGTGACTTCCACGCTTAACCTTAATATTTTATTTCTTTTGTATCATATCTTGTCTTTTGCATGCACCACCATAGGTTTTAGTCACCACCCATGCCTTACATACACCATGATTATGCTTTCACCAACTTTTTCTATATCTACAACATCTTTTCCTTCTCTTTTGACAAAAAGAATTGAGATTAAGAGTGATATAAAGAGTGATATAGAGAGAGAAAAGGAAGACATGAGTGTGTTCTTCATATATTCAAGGTGTTCTTCATCTAAGAGCTTCAACATCCATCATCTAACAAGCACAAACAAGGTAGAAATAACATTTTCATACTTTAATTTTCTATTTATAAGTCTCCTCCTCTCCTTACCAAAACTCAAGATTCATCCTCAAACTCCTGAGATGTGATCTTGAGGGTTATTTTCGGTTCTTTTTTTCTTCTCTCAACCATGCACCATTTTCTTTTGTTTTTCATCCATGAATATGGTACATAGCTCTTGTATAAATCATATACATAAGAGATATGGCCATGCATGCAATGGATGTGGGCCCAAGAGTCAATAAAACCCTTGTTCTCCTATTTTTTCAAATATGTCCAGAGATGTTTTTCTTCAAAAACCCAATTTTTCTTGATTTTTTGTATGGGCCTAGTCTTGTCAAAAACTTCTCAAATTGTTACTGTAGTCTCATGGTTGTAGTATTAGCACACACAAATTTACTTGAGGTCCAGAACTTCTTCTTTATTTTTCTAAAAATAAAGGTTTAAAACGGGTTAAAAAGATTATTTGGATGGACGACTTTGAATCTATGCCATTTACTGTAGGAACAAGGTCTCAGTTATATTTTTGTGAGATTGGATAGATAATTGTCCTATCTTTCAAACTCCATTGGAATCAACTGATTTGCATGTGTATAGAGAAAATGACATTGATTCTCCCAAAGTGTGTCAAATCTAGACACTATTTGGTAGAAGATTTTTAAAAAATTAAAGACAATTGATTTTAATGCAAGGCCAATGCTCAGAGCTTCATAGCTTATAGATCTACCTCCGTAAAAAATTATAAAAATCACTCAATGAGTCTAAGTTTTCCTTTCCATTTTCCAAACCCACCGCAAATCTCACCATTGTTATGGTAATAAACCTCTGCACAGCCACACAATTTTGTTTTGCAAAAACCGAGGTCTTAGAAGCAAAATCCAAAATAGTGTAAAACATAAAAACTGTTTAGAACATCCCAAATAGGCTACCTACTAATTTTCAGAGTTTATGTCCGACTTTTGCTATTTTTAAAACCCATTGAAAGTAGCTTGAGCCTGTAACTTTTTGGATAGAATGAAATACTCTAAGTGTTTGTTGTGGTTTTATTTAAGTCTCTAATTTCGTGCCATGTTTGAGTTGGTTTAATTAATTGTGATGTTATTTAAGTATTTTTTTATATTTGTGAAAGTTGTAAACTTGCATACTAGCTTAACTTAAAGTTGTACATATATGTGACTACTCCCAATTTTTGTGAATTAAAGTAACTTAGTATGAAAAGTTATGTATATTTTAATTTACAAAATCCATGCAAATAATTCACATGCCATTTAGCTTATGCCATGCATAAATATATATATTTGTGGGTTGTAAATTTTGATATAAAATATCATCCATGTCATCGTTGGGTTGAATTTTACGGAATTCGCCATTTTATTTTAAGAAAAGAATGAAAATTAAACATTAGGGTTGGTACCGTGATCGATGGAATTGAATACTTGGAAATTGGACATTTGGAAATTTGTGATGTGATATTGGTTATATGCCCTGATTTGTTTTGGGAGATTTTTGCCCAAGTACTAAATTCACCTTATTGTTTTATGATGTATATTTTTGGCTGAGACAGTTCGAATGGCGTAATAATAGGAAATAGATTTTTGCAATCCCGCGCTAGATCTTGACCTAAGATCCGATGGTCTAAAGTGTTAACTTGTCCACGCCATTGCCGCCAGTGATGACCTTATTAGATACTTAGTTCGATTACGTAATTATCCCACAGCTAAAGGAGTGCTTGATATCGGCTGGTAGGCTTGGTCTGCGTGGTTGGGATCATGGGGTTTAGGATGGTTTACTTCGATTTGAGAGAACCTAGAATAACTTAAGTTTAAACTGGATTAAAATTTTCAATTGGTTGCATTATTTTTCATCATAATCACTGTCATGATTAACCTGCTATTTTTATCTATTGTGCTTTGACATGTTATTTGAAAATATTTGTACGTTGGTGTGAGTTCTTTGACATTCTATGCCAGATTTTGAAGAGTTAGAAGAGCTTATTGACGAGTACGTTGACGCGGATATAGAGTCTTGATTAAGAGTTTCACGCTTTCGCGGCAGCCTTCCTTGGCCATGTAGTACAAATTTTTCGGTTGTTGTCTACCTGTTTCTTGTATTATTCGATGTACTTTAGAAATATTTTTATTTGGATCTGTACTATATAACTCTACGTACTTTTCTTTTTGGTATGCATGGGTATTATTGTTATTTAAATTTTTCTGCTTTATTAATTATTATTGCTCTAGATGCTCCCGAGACTTGGGGCGTCACAAGATGACTGAGAAGATCAAATTAATTCGACAACGCCTCATCACCGCACAAAGCTGACAAAAAAGTTATTCCGACCAATGACAAAGACCCCTAGAATTCGAAGTGGGAGATCACATGTTTCTCATAATCTAGCCACGATGAGGAGTCATTCGATTCGAGAAGAAAGAAAAGCTGTTGCCTAGGTATATTGGCCTGTTTGAAGTCTTGGGCAGAGTCGGAGCAGTTGCCTATCTTTTAGCCCTGCCTCTTCAGCTTGCAGATGTTCACGTGTTCTATGTCTCATTGCTGCAGAAATATGAGCCAGATCCTATCCACACCCTTAATTGGGAAGAAATCCAAATCGATGAGGATGTGACCTTCGAATAATGATCGGTAAAGATCCTTAACCGCTACAACAAAGTACTCAAGGAAAAGACGATTTCGCTCGTACGTGTGCTCTGGCGACACCAAGGAGTCCAAGAATCAACTTGGAAGTGAGAAGATTCCATGCAAGCGAACGAGCCACTGCTTTTCATGAACAAAGGTACGACACGAAATTTCGAGTACGAAATTTGTTTTAAGGGGGTTAGATTATAAAGGCCCGACTTTTAGGTACCTTATTAGCAACGATAAAATAGTTAAATTAATTAGCATTGCCCCATAATAAAATAAAATTAAAAAAAGCTAACAAGCCAACATAGAGCCTAAACCTAGAACCAAAATCCTAGAACACAAAAATGGCCTCCCAACCCGAAGAGTTATTTTTTAAAATAATAATAAAAAAATATTTTAATTATGATAATAGTAACAACTAAAATAAATAAAGTAAATACGATGACAATAAATAAATAATGATAATACTAGTAATAACAATAAAATTAGTAATCAAGTAGCTAAAATGAATAAATAATAATAGTGACAACCCTAATATCAAATTTAATAATAATGGATAAAATATTAAAATTCAATTTCTAATTAACATGTCTCAATTAAATCAAGTCACTAGAACAAAACCACTAACTCAATTCTCCAACACACAATCAATTTTATATATATATATATATATATATATATATATGCTTAGGTATTTAGTATTATAAAAAGGTTTATAAAACTCTATTACAATAATCAAACTAACTTTCAGTTAAAATCACACATGATCATAAAAGGATTTAAATTAATAAAAAATTTGCCACATAATAAATTAAATAACGGTAAATTAATATTAAATTATTAAATTAAGATTTTAAACCTAAAGTTATAAATTTAATTCAATATTAGTAAAAAGGTGATCAAAATATACATCAAACCACAAAATTATATAAAAGACTTAATTTAGCCCAACCACCGTAATTAAATAATATTATAATTAAACTAAATTATAGAAGCAAAGTGCTTAGCCTAAAATTATTATATTAATTCAAATCTATAATATTCATGATTAAAAATATACAATAAATTAATTTTTGAACCAAATTCTTGAACAATGTAGTATAATTATACCATAAAACCTTTAATATATCAATATAATACATTAAAATTTAAATTCTAGAGCTAAAATCATGCCTTGGCCGGCCACTAGAGAAGCTCTAGCACTCTATCTAAATTTTTTTTTATTACATTATGTCACACTCCTTTAGTTTGCATGCAACATGAGTGATCCTTGCCACTTCCACTCTTACACATTTTATCATAGCATCCCCAGTAACAAAATTTATTTTAAGAGACCCCTTCCCCACCTTATTTTCGACACTCACTCTCCTCCCAAACCAGAAATTTTGCTAGAGAGTTTAAAGCGAGAAAGGAAGAAAGTAGTAGGTCTTGCTTGGATCTAAGTATGGGAGCCTTCTTTCCTTGGTTTTCTTCTTTAAGATCTTCGACTTTCAATCACTTCAGCCCCTAAACAAGGTAGGAACAATATCTATATACTATCATTTCTCTCAAATCTTGATCTCCTCGGCTCCAAAAATTGAAGGGCTCAAGATCCTTACTTAAATCCCATGAGATGAGGTCTCAAGATCCAAAAATCATTCTATTTTCTCTCTTCAACCTCCCTTCACTTTTTTTTTGATCCTAAAAAATGGTGTATAACTCTTATATAAACCATATATAAGAGGGATATGGCCATGTATGCATGAATCATGGACCAAAGATCCAAGAATTTGCATGAACATGGATATGTCTTAATGCGATTTTGTGAAAAATGCAAGTTTCTCCCAATATTTTTTGGGTCTAGACTTGAGTAAATGCTCTAAAAATTTTACTGTAGTATCATGTTGATATTCTCTGGATGCATAAATTTTCTTGAAACCTAGTTCATTTATTTTCATATTTTTAAAAATCGGGTTAAAAAATAGCTAAAAATGTTGTTTGGAAGGACAACTTTGGAGCAATGCCATTTTTTTGTAGAAGCAAGCTTTTTGCATGAAACTAGTGACAGTAGTTAGATATTTCTGTTATCTTTCAAACTTTGGAATCACTTGAAAAGCTTGAGTGTACAGAAAGTTGTATTGATTTTACCAAAAGGTGTCAAATTTGGATACTATTTGGTAAAAAATTCATAAAAAAATAAAATAGAAATTCTTTTTGAACAAGGTCAAATCTCAGAGCTTGATAACTTAAATATCTATCTCTATTAAAAATTTAAAAATTACTTGGTAAGGATAAGTCCTCTTTTTTAAGTTTTAAAGTCGACTGAAAAAAAAACACTGCCTTGCTGAAACATGCACACTTCCTGTCGCTCATTTTTATTTTCCAAAAACTGAGCTCTTAGAGATAAAATGCAGAAACATTTTTTCAAGAAAAATGTTCAGAACATTCCAAATGAGCTACCTACCAATTTTTAGATTTTATTTTGAGAATTTAATATTTTTATGACCCTAAAAACATAGGCAAAAAGTCAAGATACTGAATGTAAATATTAAGTGTTGTGTGTTTAAGCCTCTCCCATCAATGCTCTATGATTGTGCTATGCCTTGTTTGGATGAGTATGATGCGTGGTACTAAGTTTAATTTATTTATATGATTGTTGGTGATAGATTTGATTACATGTGTGCTTGGCTCAAATTTAAATGTGCAAATAACATATTCTTTATGCCTAAGCATATTAACTTGAGTGTTATATTTATTCTTTTTCACTTGTTGATAAGCTTGTACTTGGCATGGGGTTCTTTTTATAAGTTGAAAATTTATATTTTAGCATTTTGTTATATATCTCATTATCATTGGGTTGGGAAATACGGGGCTCACTAAATTTTTTTAAAAAATGACGAAATTAAACCTTAGGGTGATGACGTGTTCCATGAAATTTGGTATTGCGTTCCATGAAATTTGGTATTGTGATATTGGCTATACGTCATGGTTATTTCGGGGTGATTTTTTGGATGCTATATGCATGATTATTTTGAAAAATATGGTGAAGGATGGATTAGGTGGCAAAATAATAGGAGTTAGAATTATCGCGATCCTGCACTAGACCTTGACCTAAGATCTGAGGACCAGACCGTATCGATGATGTGATTCTCCACACCTTGTTGTCAGTGATAACCCAGTTGGACATTAGTTCGATTACGTAGTTATCCCACGACTGAAGAAAGGCCTATAATCGGTTGGTAGACTTGATTTGTGTGGTTGAGATTAGAGTTAGGATAGTTCACTTTGGTTGGAAAAACCTAGAATAACTTAGGATTTAAATTTAGATTGGTAATTAAACCCATCACATCATTTTTGCCATATCTCTTGTCATAAACATTTTGATATTATGCGATTTGCTGCGTGAGAAATATTTATATATCTATGTTGTTTCCTGTCATGTCTCAAAACCCAAAACATCGTGACCCTGAGAGTGAAGGGGTCACACACACACACACACACACACACACACATATATATATATATATATATATATATATATATACATACACACAAGAGATTTGATGAAAAGGTCTTACTGTGATAAAAATAACGTTTTTCAAGAAATTTGACTAAAAGTAGGCGAAAAATGGTTAAAAAAATTTGACATACACTCACTATTATAGTCACAACTTTTCCTAAAAAAAGAATTTTGTTATGATAGTAGAATCATTGAAAAGAAAACTTTCGGGGCTTCAGTTTGAGTACTTGAATATCCCAATTCCGAGTTTGGATGAGAGAGATATGATCGATTGAAGTTGACTTAACACAGCTAGTCCGCTGGAGCAGACAAGGCACCGCTCGAGTGGCCTAGTGCCAGTGGCAGGTCCAAGCCATGTGATGGCTCGAGTGAACCTCTGCTCCGCTCGAGCACCCAACAGCCCGTGAACACCTAAGAACTTCCCATATTTTGGTTTTCAAGCCTCCACTACATTTATGTCTTCATTCACTAAGTTTCAATGGAACTAAGCGCACAAAATAGATATTTAAACTTCATTTTCATAATTTAAAGGTTTCTTCCATCCCATCATAATTATAGTTAACCAAAATACTTGGTGTTCGATCAACTTTTTCTTTCAAAGTATGGATTACAAAACTCAACTACATGTTATATTCAAAACATACATTTAACTTTTACATTTGAATCACACACAACACTTTCCAAAATCAAATCAAAACATTAGTATTCTTCTTTCTTCTTCATCAATCACACGCTTTCGTGTTCCCTTCATCCATTAATTTTCTTCTTGATTTTCTTGTCCTGTAAAATGTAATTTCACAAACCATGAGCCGAAGCTCGTAGGATAACAACAACAAAAGTGTGATGCATGATTTGTGAGATGTGATCAAAATGGAACCATCCACATATTATTCCACTTGATTCACACACCCACCCGTGTATTTAGTTAAACTAAAATTTATCAATATTTGCTTTCTTTAGGATTTCATTATGTAATTCTTTTATTTTCTCATATTATCTCGGTATTGAACCGACGTCGGGTGCAGTTTATAGAACCCCTTTTCTATTCTCACAACAGGCTACGCGAAGCTGTTGGATAATAGAGAGCTCTATAACTCACCATGACAATCAACACACCCACGTTTAGGGCTAACATAAGGGCATGTGGTCCCCTATCCACGTTTCAGGGGCTAACCAGTGGGCACGTGGTCTCCAGCTTGCGTAAATTTTTGGTCTTTCACCGCGGAGCTATTTAAGCCCAATTTAACACATCCACAGTTATCGGTTCCACATTCAACTTCCCGTTCGTTACACTATACAATACCGGGTTT
Source organism: Heliamphora exappendiculata (assembly GCA_034768845.1). NCBI lineage: Eukaryota > Viridiplantae > Streptophyta > Magnoliopsida > Ericales > Sarraceniaceae > Heliamphora > Heliamphora exappendiculata. Next base: position 13,039 of record JAOTRH010031515.1, on the reverse strand, counting down.
CACCCATATCAGTTTTCTTTTCACAATTGAAATCCAAATTCACAAATTGTGCACATTATTTTCCATTCTCATGAATCTGAAAAAAAATCAACTTATTTGATTATCCATTCAAATTTCGTATCCCATATCATATTATCAACTACCTATATCTTGAAGTCATGATTGAACTAAGATTTTCATGAAAAACACACTTCAAAGACCACACAATCCATTATTTCTCATGTTTAATTATTCTTTTCATGCTCATTTACTTATAAGATTTTCACACCACTTGATTTTAGTTTCATATTTTTCAAACCATAATAGAACTGTCACGCCCCAAACTCCGGGTCATGTGAAACACTCACAAATCGCTAAGATAGCACCCAACTCGAGAATACACTCTCAAATACATCATACATGCATTGTATATAATCGCCAAATGGCTTACATTACATGGCCCCAACGCCGAAAAATATGTTACAGCATACATGTTTAAAACTAGCAAAAAGGAAGACTACAGATCTTTCGCCCATTCGGCACCTCCAGATCAACCTGTGTGACCGGTACTTGAAAAATATTTTAAATCCTACACCGTGAGCCAAAGCTCACCAGAAATTAGACAAGCATGCAGAATAAGCTAAACATGCTAGGAAAATGAGGTGTAGTTTTCGATTCTCTTTTAAGCCCTAAAACAGTTTGAAAACAGTTTTAGATCACGACTTACCAGAGTCAGAAAATAATTTTATAATACGACTCGCATGAGTCCCAAAGATAACAGATATATATGCAACACATGAATACATATCAAAACCGGCTTACAAGCCACGACAACAGTTCTATAACAATCGAAAATAACTCATGCAATCTTTGCATCACGCCCAATGGACTATGAGTAACACACCCAACACATGTCTCTTCAGGACCTCGTATCCGTCCTTCAGATTCACACGTACTGTCTTTATGATCACGTTTCCATCCTTGAAATTATACATATCGTCCTAACCGATATCATGCCACAGTTAAGGGAAAATAATAAAAACACAAACAAAGGTAACAACTATAAACTCCTGCCCATTACCCTAGTCACCACTTAAGACCTGTTGGATAATGAAAAGTTCTATACGGAGTTACAACAACATAAACAACGCCATTCACGGAGACAACCGACTTAGTTTACGGGTTCACAACCCGAGGGCCCTAAGCACCCACCAATCACTTAGTTTACGGGTTCACAATTCGAGGGTACTAGGCACACACCAACCTCATTTACAGGGATTAACCCATAGGCACGTAGGAACTTACTCTGTGCACGTTTTTGGACTTTCACCGTGGAGCAATGGAAGCCCAACTCAACATACCCACATGCACACACAACACAAGAATCTTCTCGAGCTTTCATCGAAGGACCACTGTCCCAACTAACATTTCTCGGGCTTTCACCGAAGGACTACTGCCCCATCTAATATTTCTCGGGCTTTCACCGAAGGGCCACTGCCCCATCTAACATTTCTCGTTAACTAGGATTAATATATATCGGACCACGTTTCCGTCCATCATTAGCCAGGGCTAACATTCATGCCAATATCACGTAAGACCACATTTCTATCTTACATCATGCATAAATAAAATGAGAATTATAAATGCACAAAACCACATAACCTTCACATTATGGCGTCACCCATCACATAATCGACATCTACTCACATGGACTACAAACAACCCACAAAACCACGCCTAACTCAAAGGCCAACACTTAACTCATTAAATCCCCGATTCTCACAAACCAACACCTTTTCCCAAAAAGGACCACGGGCCCAAACACGCCCAACACGGCCATCACAACCCACGACGCCCACTCGCACCCAACACAAACCCAATGGTGAATAAACACCACGTATCTAACCGTGCACCAACACCGACGTCTAACAATGCACGTCTCCTAAGGACGGCATCTAAACAAACACCCGAGGCCATTATACGGCCCCCAAAACCACAACACGATCAATCGAACCCCAAAACCCAACCACCGAACCACAAACACACAACACAGCACCTCAGTCGACTAGCCCTTAGCCCCTAATCGACTGAAAACTGTCGGGAAAACCAAAAACCCAAACCAGAAACATTTCAGTCGACTAACCTACTAGGTCCAGTCGACTGAACCCCAAACAGAACCATCTAAGTCGATTGAACTCCCACGTCCAGTCGACTGACCCCCAAAACTCAAAATCCAGTTGACTGATCACTAAAATCCAATCGACTGACTTCCCACGAAAACTGTTTTTAAGCCACTGTTTTAACCTCCAAAACCTCGATTCAACACCTCAAAACCTCCATCCAACACCCTTGGACATTCACACGCTTAGGCCTAACACCCAGACCACAAAAGAAACTCCCGACACTCAATTCCATCCACCGAAATCGACTAAAAACGAGTTTTATACCTAAAAACCCAACTTGATACAAAATCAGATCTATAGCACTCTAACCGTTAAAAACACACACGAATACACGTAGCACCCTTACAAGACATGAGAGTCTAGGATCCTACCTCGGTGAGTTAAAAACTCAATGCCGCAAATCACGTGCAAAATCGAGCTTCGCCAGAATAGAATTTCGTCTGGATGGATGCATAGACCACGATGCCAACAACAAGGATCCGCTGTCTGATCGTCGAAAATCGAGCGCCGGGCCCCCAAGAAGTTAGAGAGAAGGGAGAGAGAAAATGGAGAAAACTTAGTAGAGAAGTTTTAAAAATATCTTTTGAAAATATATAACTCCAGATATTTATAGGCCTCAAAATATCTTTTTTTAAAATTTTTTAAAATTTGCACCGTAATGCCCAATGGCCCTGGAAACCTGCCCCGCATGCATATTTAACCCCGATCATGCATCAAAAGTACATAAAAACATGCTATCACATAAACACGAAATGCGCATCGAAAAACGCCGAAAAAGAAAACAGGTGAGGGTCTCACAAGAACACACCTAAATCATAACAAAAGATTTCCTAACTTTTCCTCAAATCTAGGGTTTTAGTTAAATCTCATATAAAGCTTACAAATTTCAACCCAAATCACTAGAAAACACTTAAATTAGTTGAGGTCCTACCTCAAGAAATGACAATGCCTTAGATTTTGCCCAACTCTCCTCCACCTAGGGTTTCGACACACTTGTGAGGTTTCCCTTTGATGATTAATCCCTCTCCATGAGCTCCAAAGCTTTGGTCTTCCACTGGATAGCCTCTAATTAGTTTTCTAATTCCACTAATTTGGAGAAGAAAGGGTTAGGGTTTAAAGAGAGATGGAAATTCTCCTAATTTCCTAAAGAAGAAGAAGAGAAGAGATGAGAGAAGGGTGATATGAGGAAGATGGGAGGGTGGGGCTGTAGACAGCTCAATTTGACCAAGCCAAATTTTAGGCACCCGTCTTGAACGCACTCCAATGACGAAAAAAATAAGAGTTATGCTCAAAGATACTCTCAAGCAAGCAAAATCCCGAATATGGCTCAAAACCCAAGAAAACCAACAAAAAAACATCGAGGTCGTGACTTTTATGTCACAGCTGTGACCTTTTTGCAAATCCTAAACCAGGGCATGATTTCCTTTCTCACAGCCGCATCTTTTTTTCCTTGAAAGTCGCGGCTATCCTTTTCATCACCATAAGGTAGTGGCCGTCATTGTGGAAAAGCAAAAAAGTAGCGACCGTCACTATTACCCCTTTCTGGCCAGGTGGTAGCATCCTAAAGGGGGTCTTGTGTTGCCCATTTTCCCTATAAATAGGCATTATTTTTTAGCAGAACGAGAGAAAGAAGGCCCTAAAGGTCCAAACTCTATCCTAAATACACCTCCTCCCGATATTTTCATATCCATTCCATACTTCTCGAGTTTTGTTCGTGATCTTGCTTGCGTTGAAGGAGTTCGTAGAGCTCATATTGGCTTGGAGATAACCTATCCTCACCCCCGAGGGGCCATTCGAGGTGGATATTCACACGAGGTAACCTTAGGAACTCACGACTCTTCTATAAACCCTAATTTTCTTCCCTCGAGGGTGTCGTGGATAAGGTTTCCATTGTTTTTATTGTTTATTCATAATTTATTTTGATCTAAGTATTGTTCCTTCAAGTCTTTATTATAAAAAGTGTATTTGTAGCTTTCTATTTCGTATATTACAGTCCTTTTTATTTCATTTTGATGTTCACAAGCACACTGAATACGTCAAAATCTTTTTGAGGTTCTGGAATATGACGGTCGCAACATTCTAATGTCCCAGCCATGTGTTTGTGTAAGCCTACATCACGATCGTGTGGTGTTTGCACTTGGCCGACACATTTTTGCCTTCTTTCTCACGGTCGCGATTTCTTGCTCTCATAGCCATGCCATTTATTTCATGGCTAAAAATATGAAAACTCCTTTCAAAACTCTATATTATTCATTTATTTCTAGGTTTTCTCCCTTTTTCTCATTCTGTTTTGCTTCATCCTTCTATTGTACCTTCAGTTCATGTTCTTGCTGGGTAATGAGTGGTAGTTCTGGCCTAGATCGAAAGTGTCACAGTCTCCATTCTATACACCCCCCTTCTATATGTTCTGTAGTTATAAAAACATGACGGTCGCGACCTTACAATGTCATAATTGTGTGTTTTATTAAACTCACAGTAACGGTCGCTAGTTATTTTTAACGGCTGCAGCTTTTATTTTTATGTTTGTCACGACCGCCACATCCTCTTGCTACGACCGTGAGGTTTTGTAAGGCCAGTGTCATAAAAAATGTGTTTTAAGCTTTCTTTTATTCATTTTAATGACCTGCATGTCTTATTTTGAGATGTTTTTTGTGTAGAGGATGAAGGATTGTGGACTTAACCTAGAATAAGTGGGTTGTGGTCTCTATCCTGCATATTCTATTCATTTGACCTCATTTTAGACCATGTATGCGGAGCACATCTTTCGGGACCCCAAAATACCTTGGCCGTAACTTTTATTTTTCATGACCGCAACATTCGGCATCTTGGTTTCTCGTGATAACCCTATTGTTGTCACAGCCGCACGTTTTGTGACTTATCTTATCGCGACCGCAATATTGGTTGCTACGACTGTGAGTTTCTACATGTCTAGTTTATTAAAATAGTGCTTAAATATTCTCTATTTGTTATGTGTAACTTGTATATAGCATGTTAGAGACAAAAATATTGTTTTATGACCCTTAGGCTCTTATTTGTTCGTTTTAGCTTTTTTTCGCATATGTTTTGTTTTGCTTTGCTCAAACGATACGTGTGGTATATTTAGAAATAATAACCAAGTTTCATGACCCTAGGATCGTAGTTAGGATTTTGTTTCTTTGCTTGGTTTTGTCTGAACTCTCTTTAACTTCCCGTTTTGTATGTGTTATCTTAAAAAAATCTATAACAAGAACCAATATTGACAAAGTAAAGGCCAACCTCACGGTTAGGCAAAAAAGGTGCTTAACACCTTCTCTTTTCGTACATTAGCCTCTGAACTCTTTTTTTCTCTTGTTACATTTGTAAAAGACCCGCAAGCCTTCTTTTTTTTTCTTGATTTTTCTCAAAAATCAAGTGGCGACTCTATTTTTCAAAAAAGGTGCTCAGATATCTTAGACTTTGTTTGTTTTAAAAAGAAAAGAATATTTTTCTAAAAATAATAGATCTCCAGTGCATCTCACGAGACTAAAACACCTGCAGCTTTTGTGGCGACTCTGCTGGAGACTGATTTTTAAAAAAAAAATCATAAGAGGGCTTAACTTGAAATATCAATGGTCCTTGTTGTAAACTTTTCGTCGGTATTAGCATTCGCATTTGCATATTTGTGTGCTCGATTCTCAAAATCCCACTCCACTTACCCGATACCCCGGTCAATTTACTGTCTCGGAGCTATGTCGGGAAAGCCAACGAGCTTTCTGGCCACATGTTTCTATAGATGTTGCAAAAAGAGTTATTATGTACCGTTTGACCATGCCTTGCATCATTCCTGGCATCAAGAGGCATATTCTTGAATCTATTCAGAAGGTACATTGAGTGAAGACCTACTAGCCTTTTCATGTGCATATAGTTTCTTAGAACCCTTTCTGTTAGGATCAATAAATCTTTTAAGGATATGTGGTTTTCTTTTATGGATGATTTTGTTTGTATAGTTAGCACCCCGATTAGGACTAGTTTTCCTCTTCTTGATTTTTCATTGAGAGTGAGTTATTTTGAGTTTAGGCTTGGCTAATGAGTCTTCCGATTTATGTGAGTCCTTTCAGTTTAGAGACTCGGGATAATAGCTTCGTGCTGAGAAGAATCTATACGCACTTGGGCCCGATCTCCGAGAGAAAGGCTTGAAGGGTAGAATAGTCAAATTTTGTATTATCGATGGCAGGCCCAAAATTGATTATGGCTGATATGATGAGGGTAATTATAGCCCTACGACGAACATTAGACTAGATCAGTACAACTGTGAACAACTAGGCCAGGATTCAGACTCAATGCCAGACACAAATCTAACTTTTACAGGCCCAGCAAATCCAAAACCAAGCTCAATGTTAGCAACTTCAAGCTCAAGTCAATGATTTGTTGAGTTCATCTATCAAGAACGAGGCTCAATCCAATGAAGGGAGAACTAAGGTTGTAAAGATGCTAAGACATCCTTCGATCACATTTGAATAGTTGCTTGATGGGGGAGTAAATGCTGAAAGTTTCATTTAATTAGGGGCATTGGAAAGTGCGAGATCAAGTCGAAGGGTAAGAAAACCATGCACTAATGACCCTAATCGAGTCAGCAATAACTTCATCGACATTTCCAATGATCAGGTTTTTGAAGTAAACATCTTAAACCCAAAACCCAAACAATTTAGTCAGCAAAGAACTTCGAGAAGAACATTCACTCCTCTGAGAGTCCAGCTTTCCACTGTCCTTAGTAGTCTTGTTGAGAAAGGCCTTCTCAAATCTTTGGAGTTGACCCCATCACCAAATCCTTTGCCACATCGATATAATCTAACCTAGTACTGTGCCTTCTACTAGGGGCATAGTCATTTAACCAACAATTGTAGGAGGCTTCGACATGAAATCCAAGATCTGATCGATAACAAGGTGATTCCCTCGCTTACTACCACTCAAAAGCCAAATGTAACCACCAATCCCTTGCCAAATCACACAGCTTAGCAGAATGTGAATGTTGTTGGAGGGGCAGAAGGTTTTGATACCATAAAGTTTTTAATCCCCGTAATAAAGCTAAAGCCTGTTAGATTTGTCGTCTGGCTGAGATGTGTCATTAATCAAACTGATAGATGATGGTTTCGATAACTTCCCAATCTTTATCGTCCATGAGGAAGAAGTTCCTCCCCCTGTCAATGGTGATGAGGAAGAGGATGAAGAAATTAGACGCTTGTGGGAGGATTTGGCCCGTCATGAGGCGTTGGATGAGTTGGAGGAAGCTGAACACAAATGGCATGTCTCGATTGTTCTGAGCGACGATGCGGCATAGCATCAAGAGGCAGCTTGGTATGTGGAAGCCAACCCGAGTTTTAGAATAGAAGAGACGAGGAAAATAGTATAAAAAATAAGATAATCCTCAAAGGGAAACGAGGTTGACAACGAGAGTAATTAGGATGAAGATCTACTAGTTGGTTACACGACCAAGAAGAAGCAGAAAGTGAAAGAGGAGAATTCAACCCAAATGAATTTATGGGGAACTGCAAGTTTTGTGTTTAACCCTTCCATATACATCGTTCCTTTTCATGAGCCAAAATCAAGAACACCTCTACCCAAGGCACCAATCTTATGTTCTCTCGAAGTGGAGTACCAAGAAAATAATAACATGTGGGAATTAAAAGAAATAAAGCTAGAGTTCATGGATATAGAATATGACGAAGGAGAAGATGTGCCGGAATGACACCCGATTGTCGAAGAACCATATAACCATGGAGACCTGTGGGAACCTTGGGGCCCTCCCCCACCATACAATTATGAAAACTCGTTTGATGGGGTATCACTGCCACAACTCTTTGAGCTAAAAACTAATATCAATGAAGAATCTCAATGGTTTGCGCAAAATATAATGGGAATCGAGGAAGATCTTTGGGGAGTTGGAGGAATTAGTGAAGAAGACAATCAAGGAAAGACAAGCATATATGACTTCTGGACTTCTCAAGGAAAAGCATACCTAGTGGCTGAAATCCGAGAAGTAACTGACTAGTTCGAGGGTTTGTGGGAAGTCGAGGAGCAAGTTAAACACATGACAAGAAGCGGGAGGCATTTTAAACCCGCATAGCTGGAAAATGGGCAGTCAAGTAGGGGTATAGAGGAATCAAGAAAGAAAGCAAAGAAACATAACAGTGAAGAAGAAGACATAATTTTGAAGCAGCTCAAGAAGACGCAGGCAAATGTGAGTATCTGGGGACTACTCGTAGCATCCCACAACCACCGACAGACAGTTCTAAAGGCTCTCTATAGCATAGACATCCCGATTGATGTCTCCCCTAACCAGCTGGTTGGAATGCTTATACCTGAGAAGCGGTCTAATGTTATCACCTTCAGTGACAATGACTTTACGACTGGGGGAGCATCACACAATAAGCCGCTACACCTGACCGTCTAATGTTTGGGGAAATGGGTGCAGGTTATCTTGGTTGACAACAGTTCTTCCCTCAATGTGTGCCTATTACGAACTGCTTATTGTTTGGGGTTGAAGATGCAAGATTTCAAGCCAACTGCACAAGGAGTATGGGCATACGATAACACGAGAAAAGGTGTGTTGGGCTTAGTAACTTCTGCTGTGACAGTGGGAAAGCTCGAAAGTGAGGTAGAGTTTCATGTTCACGATGTGTCAACCTCGTTTAATATGTTGCTAGGAAGGCTATGGCTACACAACCAGTTCATTAGTGCAGTTCCATTGACCTTGCACCAAAAAGTAAAGCTGATCAAGGAAGGAGTAACTTTCACCATTTCAGGTAAAATTGGCTTACCAACCCCGCTTATTGACACTACCCCACTCCTTAAGATTCAACATGGGGAGGAGGATCTCCTCCTAAATGGGTTCGACTTCGATGAGACTAATGCTATGCAAGTTTTGATGAATAATCAAGAAAACTATGTGAACCTGAAAGTCATGGCCATGATGAAAGGAATGTCCAACTTTTCAGGAATGAGACCAGGCAAGCACCTACAAGGAGTCTCAGAACTAATTCATGTGCACCACAATCGCCATGGATACAGAGTGGGGTACAAGCCAGAGTTGGAAGAACCAAAGATGGAAAAGTACAGGCTGGCATTGCACAGACCTTGTATCAAGGAAGGGGATGATTTCCCGAACCATGGATATAGGAGAAGATTAATCAAAAGTTGCTAGGGTTGGAGATCTTTTTTTGGCCATCAGTTATCTGATAGTGAGGAAGAAGTAGAGATATGGTAGATGGGATTCACTGAAAAAGTGCCAATAAACTGGGTTTGTTCATTGTGAAGGGGGGATCTAAGTTCTTTTTTAGATGAAGAGATGGCCTAAGTGTGTATAGGTAACAAATAAGAAGAGGACGTGCTGATGATGGATGCCGACGTGCCTACAGATTACACTGTACTTATCATGAATGTTGTTAAAATGCAAAAGAGTCCGTCCTTTGAGTCTTTTCGTATGCATGATGTGAAAAGTGAGTGGAAATTCGATTATGTTGAGTCCATTTTGATTGAGTCTGTAATGGTTCCTATGATAGCAAGTCTGCCGGGAATGCATCTATTGGCATCCCGAGTCCTTTCTATTTCAAGTTCAAAATTGTAACCCCTGTTGAAATCAATAAAATGAATCCAAAATTTACTTATTTCGTTGTGCCTCAAATATCTTGCATAGATTCTAAAATTTTTAATGAATTCGAGGGGGATATCCCCCAAGAATTAAAACTTTTAATTAAAAAGGAAGAAGAAATGCAAGCTAAATCCGTAATGGAAGAAACTATTTCAATTAATCTTAATAATGAGAAGGATTTGCAGATAGTTCAGGTTGGTTCTGCACTCTCTTCGGAAGAACGTGAGCAGTTAACCCTTTTATTAAAAGAATTTAAAGATATTTTCGCGTGATCCTACGAAGATATACCTAGAATTGACCCTGATATCGTATAACACCGAATCCCTCTCTATCCCGACGCTAAGCCTATCAAGCAGAAACTCAAGAGGACGTGAGGAGCTTTCTAGGAAAAATTCAGTTTATCAGTCAATTTATAGCTAAACTGACCACGGCTTGCGAACCCATGTTTCGACTCTTGAAGAAAGGGATTAATTTTCGATGGGATCAATAGTGCCAGGATGCTTTCGATACTACATGACAGTACTTGCAAGACCCTCTAGTACTGTCGCCACCAAAACTTGGTAATCCTTTGATACTATATTTTTCCGTGGTTGATTCAATAAGGGGATGTATGCTCGCTCAAGAAGATAAAGCTAAGGTAAAAAGAGCTGTCTACTATCTAAACAAAAAGATGACAGAATGTGAACATAGGTCTACGCCTTTAGAAAAGACTTGCTGGGTGTTGTTTTGGGCATCCAAGAAACTCTGCCATTACATGCTAGCGTACCGAGTTGTTCTGATCTCAAGGATGTACCCGCTCAAGTACCACTTTGAGAAGCTAGCATTGATAGGAAAGTTAGCCCGGTGGTTGCTGATGCTAGCCGAGTTTGATTTGCAGTATGTCACGAGGAAATAAGTGAAAGGGAGAGCCATTGCAGAGTTCTTGGCCGGCCATCCTATTGAAGGAGAAAAATAACCCAAGTTTGAGTTTCCCAATGAACAATTGTTAAAAATTGAGAAGGATCTATGGACCCTCTATTTTGATGGAGTCTTGAACCAATACGGGTATAGGATAGAGATACTCCTCATCACTCCCGATGATTCCCATATCCCTTTGGCTTTTAAGTTTAGTTTTGATGTCACTAACAATCAGGCCGAGTATGAAGCATGCTTAGCCAGATTGGAAGCTTCCTTGGAACTAGTAGCAAGAAAGTTGGAGGTTATAGGAGGCTCAGCTTTGGTTACCTCCCAAGAAAAAGGAGAATGGAAGGTTAAGGAAGAAAGGTTGATCCAATACCACCGAGAGCTCGAAATAATGATCTCCTATTGTGAGAATGTGGTGTTTACTCACGTCCTGAGACTACAAAATAAGTTTACTGATGCTTTTAGCTACTATGGCATCAATGATAAACATACCGCCCAGAGTAAGAATGAGACCCTTGAAGATTCAGCAAAGAGATACACCCGCAATAGGTAATATCGTCACTACCTAAGAAGTCAATGATGGATTGTCCTAGTATTATGACATTTGGAATTTCATTGAGAAGGGAGAGTATCCTAGTCAAGGCAGCAAGAAGGACCAAAGAGCCATCAGGAGACTTGACGCACAATTTATGATCTGTCGGGGAGACTGTACAAGATGGGATATTTGGGAGTTAATAAACTCTACGTTGTTGCGGAAGAAGGACACGAGTTGATGAGAGAAGTTCACAGAGGAGTTTGTTGACCTCACATGAGTGGAATGATGATGAAGATCCTGCACTAAGGACACTTTTGGGCGACGATGGAAACGGACTGTCACCAGTTTGTCTGGAGATGCTGGAAATGCCAAATCCACGCAAACCTCAGCCTGGCCATTTTCATCTCGGGGAATCGACATGAAAGTGAAAGTTACGTCTAAGGCATCAAATGGACACAAGTTTATCCTCATAGCAATCGATCACTTCACAAAGTGAGTTGAAGCTGCCTCTTACTCAGTTCTAATGGCCTCCCAAATAGCTAGGTTCATCATGAAAAATCTTATCTGTCGGTATGGAGTTCTGCACGAGATAATTTTAACAATGGTTCTCACTTTTAAATAGAAGTTTTAGACCTCTTGGAGGAATATCGAATTGTCAGCTATAAGTCTTCGCCATATAGATCGCAAACCAATGGAGTCGTGGAAGCTGCAAACAAGAATGTGAAGAAGATCCTACAGAATGCGATAGAGGGAAGCAAGGACTGGCCAGAAAAGCTACCATTTACACTCTGGGGATACTAAACATCGATCAGGACTTCCACTGGAGCGACGTCGTATGCTTTGGTTTATGGAATGAAAGCAATTTTACCCATAGAATTGGAGATCCCGTCTCTAAGAATAATGGCTGAAAGCAGCATTCCCGTGTCAGAATGGCAGAGGAACATATTTGAAGAGTTACTCTTGTTTGACAAAAGGAGGATTAGAGTGCTGTTTCATATTCAAGGGTATTAGAGGAGAATAGATTGGGCATTTAACAAGAAGGTTAAGCCTCAGAATTTGAAAGAATGTGATTTAGTTCTTAGCCCCGATCTTCGATCCAAGGGACAAGTTCAAACCTAATCGGGTCGGGCCTTATCTTATCAAAACCCTGATGTAGAAGGAGTTGCTATTCTAATGGATTTAGATGGGAATGTCTTTTCTACACCAATAAACTCAGGTCAACCCAAGAGGTTTTATTTCTAAGAGAAAAATAAAAATAAAAAGATAAGCTCGCTGGGTTGAAAATCATAAAGGCGTCCCAGGTAAAAGTTAGAGTAGCCCGCAATGCAAAAAATCTGAAAGGACAACCTTAGCAAAAGTTAGGACAATGAAAATGAGATTGTTAATACCTAAGTGTAACATACACCTTGAACTACGTTATGGCCTGATTCCCTTATTCGGGATACGTAGGCAGCTTCTGTCAGAAGTTCGGCCCAAACTTTTGTTTGGAGTTCTCCTTTGTAATCATGTTTCAAGTAGTCGATCAATGCAAAAACTTACTTTAAGTTTTTCTAATAAATTGGTTATACTACAAAAATGAAAATCTAAGGAATAGTTTCAGAAATCTTCACAAACTAGAAGCGGAGAAACTTTCATTAAAAAGTTTTATTGATTCAATTGGTTCTAAAAACAAGAGAGACTCGTAAGTCCTCATCCTAAAAAGTTAAATAAGAAAAAAGAAGAAGAGAAAGCAAACAAAATATTAAGGTACAACGAAGCAAAGTCAAGTCCTTCTCCTCTTTGCGTCTCCTCTCTACCTTACACTGTGCTCTAATTTTGTCCTAAGTTAAGCCT
>JAOTRH010031504.1:0-21037 GCA_034768845.1 Heliamphora exappendiculata | reverse complement strand
TATATTACTTACATGATTTATAATATATATGTTCTAAAAAAATAATGGTAAATATTATGTTATTGACAGATACCTATAAAATAAAAAGAAAAGTTTTATAGGACAGCAATTGGACTAACGATGTTATATGAGGATAAAATATTGGGTTACTAAAAAAGATCACATAAATAAGATGAGTGTTACGAAAATAAGAATATTAAGGTAAATGTGCGATAAGATTAGAAAAAATAAAATTAAAAACAAAAATATTCGTGAAATAGTAGAAATTACACAAATTGAGAACAAATTAAGAAAAAATAGATTAAGATAATTTGAATATATACAACATTGATCAATTAATGCAGTAATAAGAAAAAGCTACAAAATCATAAATAATAAAAATATTAAGGGTAGACCTAAATTGACATGTGATATTATATGGAAAAAAAAATGAACCTGTTAATATTTATTAAAAATATGGCACTTAACAGAGTAGAATAACATAAACAAATTCATATAGTGGACTCTAATTATTTAAGACAAAAACTTAGTTTAATTTTATTTGGATGAATTTTTTTAGAATGACAATTAATGAATCCTGGCCAAATTTATTTCCAAACATGGCCCTAACCATTGTTCGGCAAAAAAATATTCTTTCAATTTCGAGTCGTTTTCTTTATCCTTAAATCAATTCTATTTAACAGTGCATCTATTGGACAAAAAAATTTGATTATAAAACCTAAAATGGAGTGATTTTTCATGCCACAAATGCATTTGAACCATATGCTTTTTGTGTGGTCCTTTCACTTTTAATTTGTGTGAGTAACCTAAAATGGAGTGATTTTTCATGACACAAATGCATTTGAACCATATGCTTTTTATGTGATTCTCACTTTTAATTTGTGGTTCACACAAATGTGTGGCTCAAATTCAATTATAATATAGTAACAAATGGCATTGAATATTTTTTCCTAAAATGAGCTTAAAAACAATTTCCAAAAGACCACTAAATCATAGAAGACATAATTGTGAATATGGATGTAAATTGGCCAAATTTGGCGCACTTTCGATCTGACCAAGGTAGGCCTAACCCCTCTGAGAACAAGGCAAATAGCGAAAAGATGAGCAGCTATAGCATCATTGTTCATCTTCCCCTCGCTACCGGATGAGTGAACTCTACCCGCCTATGCTGGATGGGATTGGACTCAATCCCCCCTCAGGCCTTGGAGGAGCATATATTGAGATAGGATTGAATGCCATGCCCCAACTGAGTTGCATTGGGAGAATAGGTAGGCCTTGTTAGCGGCACAGCATCAAGAATGGATTCAATAGCTCTCGTCAAAATTCGAATTATCAAGTCAGAGTAATTTTGGGAGGGGGAGGCCAGGCTCAGTCCTGGGGGTTTATGGGTTTGGGCTTCAACCATGCATTTTTTATGTGAGTCCTTTCACTTTTAATGTGTGCCCAAATTCAATTAAAGCATTGCAACAAATGGTATGAAATAATTTTTCCTGAAATGGCCTTATAAATAATTACCAAAGGACACTTAAACCATAAAAGACAGACTTGTGAATAGTTGTTTAAATTTGGCCCAGTCTGACATGCCTTTGGGCTGATCGACATAACTCGGTCTAAGCCCATTAGGTTCCTGTCAAAACTCAGGCCAAGTTGAGTCGGACTTTTTTGGGAAGGGAGGCCTAGGCCCAGCTATGTGGGTATACGGGCCTGGGTTTAGGCTGCTATTGCTAAGGTTGTATACTGAAAATTATGAATTTTATTTTGGTATTAGTATTTAATTTTATTTTTAATAAAATTAATTTTTATTTTATAAGAATCTTAATGAGTATTGTATGCAATGTCATTTTTTTAAATGTTATGCATGAATGTCTTTTATTCTGTACAATATTTAATCTGGTGTGTAAAGTACAGCGGAAGACTAGATTATAAGTTGTTGCAAAATAGAAGTATCTGTTCACAGTTTAGATGGAAATGGACATATCATCGGTACGAGTATAGCACAGAGTTTTAGAACGCATTCTTGGTTAAGGGGAACAGAAAATAGCGTCGTCTATTGTTCTGACTCTCTGTGTTAATACACTTTGTGTGTATTGAACGGAACACATTGGGGTAATTAATTTTATACTGACTATATAAATTAATTCGCATCCCAAGGTTATTATGAGAATACTTATGCTTTTAATCCTAAAATAATTATTATTTGCGTATATTTAATATTCGTTATTTTGATTCATTAGAGAGTGCGATCTTATATGGGTCTATATTCCCGGTGAGTTGAATAGTGGTAGTAATTATATGGTGAATATTAATTATTGACGAAATACACGTCTCGATATATCGGGATTAACGATATCCCTTGAGGAAACTTATAAGTTTTAATCGAGTCAAATCTTGTAGGTGAATTTAATTATCCAGCAGTCAAATAAGTTAAGCGGAAGGGTTTAAAAAAATTTTGAGATGCCGATTAAATTAAATTATCAGTAATTAAATGTAATTAACGGGTATCGGGAATCTTAACATGGGGAGATGAGTTAAGTATTTAATAATAGGAGCTTAATGCAAGATGGTCTTGAGATTATGGCTAAAAGTGCAGTTACAGTTCTTTAGTGGTGTGAACTGTAATTTAGTATTTTATGAAAATTGCAGAAATCGCTACAAGGTTTTCATAATTACAGATACTGTTGAGAAGTTTGCATAATTGCAAAAAACCGTTGGATAGGTATGTGGGTTACACTAGAAGTTTATATCATAATTACTCCATAGGTCCCTGTTGTAACCCTATAAATATGCTAGTAGGCTAAACCATATTGGTAACTCGTCTTTCAAGACTAAGGTTGACCAAATTCTGCCAGTATAAGTTCTCGAATGATCGTAGCCCATACTACGTTCGGGAATCGCATTAGGAAATACAGTAGAAGGTCTGACCGGAGTTTCAAATCAGAATCAAAAGTTCGTAGTTAAAGAATCGACCAAAAAAGTATTCATCTAAATAAACTGTAGTAGCACGGGTTTTATTTTGATCATTCGACATCAAAAGTTTTATCTCGAGACAGTTTCGACGATTACCCATCTAGTTATTTTTTATCAAAAATTTGTTTACAAAAACAATTATTTTAGCAATTTTTGCCTTCAACAATTGGTATCAGAATTGCTTTATTTTTTATTTATAATTTATCGAGGGATCAGGTAGATTTAGAACTGTGCTAATTTTGTTTTACAGGCGTTCTAATTCTGATTTTATAATCATCATTTCATTCATATTTGATTGAATGGTCTGGATGATAATTTAATTAATTTTTTAATCACGATGGTTGATCGTGATAGTTTAAGTTTTTTGGGTCAAATGTGTGCCTACGAGACATAGATTTTGGATATAAAAGTTTTTTTGTTTTTAAATATTGTTTAAAATATTTAAGAACAGGTTTAAATATCCAAGAATATACAGAACAGGCAGCGGCACCAGCGGTGGTTTCAGGTGTTTTGGGCCACGAATCGCGGTGATTTTTTCAACGGTTTTAAAACAATTTTTTCGGTAAGTTTCTACAGGTTTTATGCATTAAAAATTACAGCAAAATAAGTTCCAAAATAGCTTTAAAAAATAATAAAAACAACCACCACTGGCGGCTTTGCTGGCGATGGTTCGGAGCCGATTTTGATGATATTTTAGGATAATTTTGGGACTATTTTTGAGCAATTTTAAGGCATAAAATAGCATTATACGATGCTAGAAAACAGTGGTTAAAAAGTAGAAAAGATCGAAGGAAAATAGCCGCATAATAGGCGGCAAACAGGCGGCCATGGGGGGCGGTAGTGGCGACCCTTCGGGGCTGTTTTCAAATTTTGTTTGGGATTGTTTTCGAGGTGTTCTTTAAAGTAACATGTTATTGGATATTTGTACTATTTTTCAAAAAAAATAAGAACCAAAATAACCACGGGAAAGATCCAAATGGGCGATGGCAGCGTTGTGTTTGGCGGCCATCGAAAGCTGTTTTTCAAGCAGTTTTTGTTCTAATTTTTTGACAGAATAATAGTATTTTTCGATAGCTATTTTTTTTAAAAAATTGTGTCAAAGATTAGTATTTTTGTTTTAATTTTTTGATCATGTTTTGTGATAAGTTCGAGACTCGACAGTGTTATATTTGTACATCGCTACAAATCGAAGAATCCTGATGCAATTTGAATGTTAAAAGATGATTCAGAACATGATTGAATTATTACAGCTTAACGTTGAATATGAGACTGAAACTCATCAAATTTTCTATTCGATCATAAAATCGGAATATATACATATCTTGCATTTATATTATTTTAAACTACGTGGATGATGTATATCTGTTTTATATATTTTTGTTAATTTAATTAATTCAAAAAATTTGATTTTAATTAAATATTTTGTAAAGAAAAATAAAATTACATTTTTAATTAAATAAAAAAACTTTAGATATTTTATTTTTTTATAAAATTTCACGTTTAAGATTATTTTTTTATTAAATCGGATATCTGGAAAAATGTAAAAATTAATTCTGAATTTTAAATTAATTAAATAAAAAAATATTTAATCTAAATAAATTATTATTTTCAAAAAATATGTAACTAAAATAAAATAATTGAATACTTTTAATCACTATTTTAGCTAAAAAGCTAAAGAAAAAACTGTACATTAATCGAATTTTGTTTGTTACCCATTAAAACACGAAAAGATAGTTTGGCAAATCAGATTCTTTGGAATCGTGTACACGAAAAGAAGTTTTGGACTCTTTCAAATCGTTTGGTTTTCAAAATTAATAGATTTATTTTAATTAAACAGATTTTTATAACTCTCAAAAATATTTTAAAATTTTAAGTGGGAGAAGAAATTTATTCACAGATAAATTTCGCGGTCTCCATCACCAGTTTATAGGCAATGTAATTAAATTATGTGTGTTGACAGTAAGGCCTTCTCCCCATCGGACATATTAATTACGGTATTACCAGTACAAATCTCCTTTATGGATAATTCTGGATAATTGTTAGTGTGGATCACTTCTCCATCTGAAGGGTTCATTGTGAAGCGATTGATTTGGGATTAAATAGTGGTTAATACTTAACTATAAATAAATAGTATTTTCTCCATCTGAGTCATTGCTATTATTTACTAGACCAAATCTATGTCAGCTATTTAATTTTACTTGGTAGGGTCAGTTGCCAAGATAATAAAATTAATAAAAATTAGTTTGTCTGGACAAATAATGGATAGTAGATATCTTCCTATTGAGGCATGCTATTCACAAGATATTAGGCTGCTGGCCAATTTCTTTTAAAATGGTATAGGGAACCAAATTAAAATAAATTCAAAATTTTGCTCATCATAATTAATTATATGATTCTCAAGATTAAAATAGCTTACAATCCTCTCACCTCAATACTCAAAGAAAACAAACTAACAGGACCAAACTATGTAAACTGAAAAAAAAAGTTAGACATTGTTTTAACTGCTGAGAATTATAAATTTATATTAACTGAGATTAGTCTACCAGTACCTGATGAGGGGACGACCGAACAAGAAATTCAAACCTATCAGAAGTGGCAAAAAGCTGATTAGATGGCTCGCTATTACATTTTAGCTTCCATGTCAAATGTTTTGCAACATCAACATCAGTCTATGCCTAGTGCCTATGACATGATTATGAATCTCAAAGAAATATTTGAGGATCAAAATCGTGCTGCTAGACAGGTGGTCATGAAGTCTCTTATGAATACAAACATGACTGAAGGCACCCAGTTAGGGATTATGTTATGAAGATGATCAGTCGTCTGAATGAACTAGAGATCCTAGGCGCTGAAATTGACGAAAAAACTCAGGTCGATATCATACTCCAGTCACTTCTTAATAGCTTTAAGTAGTTCTTCCTGAACTATACCATGAATAAGCTCAGCTTTTCATTGGCAGAACTTTTTAAAGAATTTCAAGCAACCAGGGTGTTCTTTGAAAATCAGGTTCTGTGTTTGTGATTGAAAAAGATTCTTCTTCTCAACCAAAAGGCAAGAATAAGAAAAAAGTTCAGAAACAGGAAAGCACAGGTCCAAAAGTAGTTAAGGAATTCGAAGCTGGGATAAAAAAGCCGAGAGACAAATGCTATTACTATAACCAGTTTGGACATTAGAAAAAGCAGTGTCCGATTTTTCTCAGTAAGCAGAACAAACCAGATAATATTTATTCACTGATGGTTAAAATATGTTTAGCGGTGTTATCTACCGGTACTTGGTGTGTAAATACGGGAGCCACTAATCATGTTTTTAATTCTTTGTAGGGGTTCTAGAAAACCAAACAGCTCAGTGATAGAAAAATATATCTACATATGGGTAATAACACAAGGGTGACAGCAGTTGTAGTAGGAGATGTCACTCTCAATTTTAGTAGAGATAGAATTTTACTTCTAAAAAATTGTCTTTATATACCTTCGATTAGAAAAAATTTAATTTCAGTTTCTAATTTCATAAATGACAAATATGCTGTTCATTTTAATTATTCTGTGGTTCTTAAGAAAAATAAATATTTTATTTGTTCTGGAACATTGGTAGATAATTTATATGTTGTATCTCATATTTTTCCTACACTGTAACTAATTGAATTGAATAACACATCTAATTTACCATATAAAAGAAAATTTTCTTCTTTGATAAACTAAATATTTTTTTGACACTTACGTTTGAGTCATATTAATCTAAAAATTATAAATAAACTAGTAGAATATGGATCTTTAAATTCATTAGAAGTAGAGGTACTTTCAGTTTGTGAATCTTACTTAGAGGGTAAGATGACCAAGAGATCCTTTTTGGTCAAAGGCTATAGAGCTAAAGAACCGTTAGAATTGGTTCATTCTGATATGTATGGTCCTATGATAATTCGAGTTAGAGGTGGCTTTGAGTACTTCGTCAGTTTCATTGATGACTACTCAAGGTATGGATACATTTATCTGATACACCGTAGGTCTAAATGCTTTGAAAAATTTAAAGAATTCAAGGTAGAGGCGGAGAAGCGTCTGGATAAAAGTATCAAATTACAACGATCCGATCGTGGTGGAGAATACCTCTTTGGAAAGTTTAGAGACTACCTGTCATCAGAAGGGATTATATCCCAGTTAACTACGTCGGGCACCCCGCAGCAGAATGGTGTAACATAAAAGAAAGAATATGACTCTTATGGAGATAGTAAGGTCCATAATGAGTTATTTAGAATTACCCGATTCATTTTGGGAACTCGCATTAGAGACAGTGACTTACATTCTAAACTTGGTACCTTCTAAATCAGTACCTTTTACTCCCACATAATTGTGGAGTGGGCGTAAGCCAAGTCTGAAACATATTCGAATTTAGGAGTATCCAACATATGTGCTAAAAGGGAATGCAGGTAAATTAGAATAAAAAACAGAAGTCTATTTCTTTGTCAGGTATTTCAAGAGAATGAAGGGTGGTCTATTTTATATTCCAAAAGATCATAAGATTATTGTTAGCACCAATATCCAATTCTTGGAAGAAGATTATATTATGGACCACAAGCCCGATAGTAAAATTATTGTGGAAGAAATGAGAAAAAATACTAGTAGAACGGAAGAGAAATCACAAGTCACTGATATTCTATTATCTCGTCGTAGTGGGAGGACTATCAGAACAGGTGCAAATCATGAACAGGTTGCTGGTGCACAGAGTTCAAATTCTATACAGTGTGTTACTATTAGTACACAGACACAGATAGTGTCTCGTCATAGTGAGAGGGTTGTTCATCAACTTGATCAGTATATGTTTTTGAGAGAGAGGGTTGTTCATCAACCTGATCGGTATATGTTCTTGAGAGAGTCTTTTGACAAAATCTCGACATAACTAGATACCTAACCCTATAACTACAATGAAACACTTCAGGATAAAGATGCAGATCTTTAGTAAAAGGTTATGAATTCAAAGATGAAATTTATGTATTCCAATCAGATCTAGAAACTTGTAGAACCACACGAAGGGATAAAACCCATTGGATAGAAGTGGATCTACAAGAAGAAGAGAGGAGTATACGGAAAGGTTGAAACCTTTAAAGTTAGGTTTGCTGCAAAAGGGTTCACTCGAAAAGAAGGGATCGATTATGAGAAAATTTTTTTACCGGTAGTCATGCTTAAGTCTATTCAGATTCTCTTATTTATTGCTGCTCATTTAAATTACGAAAGTTGGCAAATTGATGTCAAGATAGCTTTCCTTAACGGAAGTCTTGACGAGTGTATCTATATGATACAATCAGATAGTTTCATAGTAAAGGGCTAGGAGTACATATTGTATAAGTTAAAGAGATCCATTTATGGACTTAAGTAGGTATCGAGATCTTGGAATACTCAGTTTGATCAAGCCATAAAGTCTTATAGTTTTGATCTGAGTCTAGATGAGTCTTGTATGTATAAGAAGCGTGACGAAAGCGTAATAGTTTTTTTAGTACTTTATTTATATGATATCTTGCTCATTGAAAATGATGTGGGGGTATTATCTATGGTAAATGTATGATTATCTGAGCAGTTCGACATGAAGTACTTGGGAGAAACCAGTCACATCTTAGGGATCAAGCTTTTGCGAGATTGAAAACAAAGGATGTTAGGCTTATCACAAGCAAAGTATATCAATAACATCTTTGCTTGTTTCAGCATGTAGGATTCTAAGAAAGGAGTTTGCCCTTTTTGGCATGGAATTACTCTATCCAAAATTAGTGTCCTAAGACATCTGATAAGATAGAGGAGATGAAAGCGGTTCCTTATACTTCGACAGTAGAAAGCTTAATGTATGCTATGCTTTGCACTAGACCTAACATCTGCTTTGCCGTTGGCATGGTTAGCAGATATCAGTCTAACCCAGGACATGAGCATTGAACTACGGTAAAGAATATAATCTAGTACGTGAAAATGACTAAGGGTTATATATTGGTTTACCCGGCAGACAGTCTACTACCTTTAAGGCACAAAGACACGAATTTCTAGTCAGATAAAGATTTTCGTAAGTCTACCTCAGGATATACGTTTACCTTAGGAGGTGGAGCTATTAGTTGGAGGAGTATTAAGTAATTCTGCATTGCTAATTCCACCATGGAGGCCAAGCGCGTTGCAGTTTCTAAAGTAGCTAAGGAGGCCATTTGGCTCAGGAACTTCTTGTTGGATCTAGACGTGATCATTTTAGTTTAATCGGCTATTATACTTTATTGTAATAATAACAGAGCAATTGCAAACTCAAAGGAACCAAGAGTTCACAAAAAAAGAAAGCACATTGAGTGTAAGTATCACCTGATACGAGAAATTATACAGATGAGTAATGTTGCTGTGACTAAGATTGTATCAGGAGACAACCTTGCAGATTTTTTTACAAAAAATTTATCAACTAAGACTTTTGATAGTTATGTAGAATGTATAGCAGTCAATTGTATGGCAGCAAGGTTTTAAGTATAAGTGAGAGATTGTTAAGGTTGTTTACTGAAATTATGAATTTTATTTTAGTTTTAGTATTTAATTTTATTTTTAATAAAATTAGTTTTTTTTATTTGATGAGAATCTTAATGAGCAATGTATGTAATGCAATTTCTTTAAATGTTATGCATAGATGTCTTTTATTCTATACAATATTTAATCTGGTGGATAGAGTATGACTTGCACATAAAAGACCAAATTATATGTTCTTGTAGAATATAAGTATTTGTTCACAGTTTATATAGAAATGGACATGCCATCGGTACAACTATAACACAGAGTTTTAGTAGGCCTGTCTTTGTTACGAAAAATAGATAATAGCGTTGTCTATTGTTCTGATTTTCTATACTAGTACACTTTGTGTATATTGAACGTGACACATTGGGGTAATTAATTTTATACTGACTATATAAATTAATTAACACACCAAGATTATTATGAGAGTGATTATACTCTTAATCTTGAAATAATTATTATTTGCATATATTTAATATTCGTTATTTTGATTCATTAGAGGATGCGATCTTGTATGGGTTTATATTCCCAGTGAGTTGGATAGCGTTATTAATTATATGGTAAATATTAATTATTGACGGAATACACGTTTTGATATATCGGGATTGACGATACTCTCTTAAGAAAACTTATAAGTTTTGACCAGACTGAACCCTGTAGGTGGATTTGATTATCCGACAGTCAAATAAATTAAGGGGAAGGGTTTTAAAAAATTTTGAGATGACAATTAAATTAAATTGGCAGTAATTAAATTTAATTGGCGGGTATTGAAAATCTTAATGTGGGGAGATAAGTTAAGCATTTAATAATAGGAGCTCAATACAAGATTGTCTTGAGATTATGGTTTAAAGTGCAGTTACAGTTTTTTAGTGGTGTGAACTGTAATTTAGTATTTTATGAAAATTGCAGAAACCGCTGCAAGGTTTTCATAATTACAGATACTGCTGAGAGGTTTGCATAATTGCAAACATCGCTGGATAGGTATCTGGATTAAACTAGAAATTTATATTATAATTACTCAACAGGTCCCTGTTGTATTCCTATAAATATGCGGGTAAGCTAAACCATATTGATAACTCATCTTTCAAGACTAAGGTTGACCATGTTCTGTCGGTACAAGTTCTCGAAGGATCGTAACCTACACTACGTTCGAGAATTGCATCAACAAATACAATAGAAGGTCTAGCCAGAGCTTTAATCTAGAGCTTCAACTCGAATTTAAAAGTTCGTAGTTAGATAATCACCAAAAAACGTTTTCATCTAAATTAACTGTAGTGGCACGAGTTTTATTTTAATCGTTCGACATCAAAAGTTTTATCTGAAATTCGTTTCGGCGATTGCACATCCAGTTATTTTTTATCGAATAATCGTTTATAAATTAATGATCTTGACAGTTTTTGCCTCCAATAGCTTGCTAATGCTCGAACTCGGCTTTTGGATTCGGCTCATGAGCTTTTTAAAAAAATATTTTTTTAACATTTGTTTTAGTTTTTAAAAATTACTTCTATATAAAATAAACAATATTGGTATACTATGTGTTTCTTATATTCATAACTAAATTTATTTTAATAATTATTTTTTTAAATTGCTTCTATATATAATAAACATTGGTATACTATGTTTCTTATATTTATTTTAGTTTTAGAAATAAAATTATAATAATCATCAGTTCTTTATTATTATTTAATTTTTATACATTTATTTTAGTTTATTTATTTTATATATTTTTATACATTTTTCTACTATTATAATTTTTATACATTTTTATACACTTATAATATATTTAATTCATTATTACTTTTCCCGGGCCAGGCCTTAGGCCATTGGTGGATTTATACGGGCCAAGAGACAAAGCCCGCCGCGGGGCCATTGTCCACACCTGCTAAGGTTTTTTGTATCAAAAGTTGGCCTAAATAAAATATTTGAAAATAAGAAAGACTGAAATGATAATCATAACCGAACAAATTTTTCTGGATTATTATATGTTTTTTACTCAACTCCATTTTCTGATCATCTTTTTATTAAGATTTTCTCTCCTGCAGCACTCTACTCAAGCAGGATCAAAAGCAGCCTGCCTGCAGCTGAACAACAAACCAAAGTGAAGCACAGAAACCAATCTTGCTTGTGTGTTTAGGTTAATGAAACTGAAAAGCTGAAGTGGGGACCTTCTAGGCTTTGTTGTTAATATATTCCTTCTGGGTTTCTCACTGCACATCAATTACTTGTTTGTTAAGTTCATGAATGATTTGTTCTGTTTCTGAATTCTGAAACCTCACATGCAACTTTCTTTTAACACTTTGCTTGTTTCTTTTTTTATATATACATGGTACTGCTCATTGGCGGTGAATAAGAATCTAAGAATAAAAAATATTAATATATTTTTAAAGATAATTTATCAAGATATTAATACAATTTATACAAATATATATATACATAATATTTACCAATTATCTACTTATACCCTGATTCTAAATATTGGTATTGGTGATACAAATCATCTACCATATCAAACTATATTTATCAATACATTGATAAATACTAATATCATATGTCTAAAATTTTGATACATATTGAATGATACGATGAGAAAACATTTTCCTAATTATATATATATATATATATATATATATAGAGTGAGAGAGAGAGAGAGAGAGAGAGAGAGAGAGAGAGAGAGAGAGAGAGAGAGATGTTAAAGGTCTGCAAAAAGCAGTTTTCTTCAGCCTCATTCATTGTTTCTTTCTAAGGATCATGATTTGTCATCCTCTCTCATTTCACAATCCCAGTGCTGAAGGGGCAGCAACTTATTCAAATGTTGCATAATAGGGTACAGGGGGGAAAATGATGAGGAAAGAAACCACTGAAAAATCACTAAACTCCAACCTCATTAGAGGCCCCATCTCTCTTCTCTTTCCAACTCAGAAATCCAAAAATCCATTTTGTTTTTTAGCCTTTTCACTGTGCTGTTTTCCTTGTACCTATATCCCATGGCCAGCCAGTCTCCCCTTACAATACCATAATCCCTTTAACCTTTTTGATTCTCTCTTCATACTCTTTTTCAACATGCTTATTTCAATAATGGTAAATTACAACTTATCCTCTTCATCTACTGAGTGGTATCACTTTGCCCTTTCAACTACAAATTATTACAATGCATCCCTGGGTCTATTTGAAATGTACAAAAGGATTGGTAGTGTCTACAAATTATTACAATGCATTCCTTGGTCTATTTGAATGTGAAAAAGGATTAGTGGTGTTAAGGAAAAGTATTCATTTTATGGTTCGAGGTTCTCTCTATTTTTAAATAAATGGAGATCCTTATTTCTAATTTATAATGTTTACAGTTGTCCATATTCATGATCTGAACGATTTGTAATGTAAAGCTTAATGAGAAAATGCATTTAAAAAATCAAATTAATCGGATATTTATGAATATATAGTTGGAACAAGTTTATTATTAGAAAAAATGAACAACCAGAATGATTTTGAGAATATACAATAAAGTGTTTTAGAATTAATATGATCAATCATACAGTTGACAATCTCCAATCAATTTAATGTTTTGACAAACATATGGTTACAATATTCTTTACAATACCAACACAATAATCAGGAGTGATGAAAGTTCTCACTGTCACAATTATATGACGACAATGCAGAAACCTTCGTTTCTTCAGATAAAGGATGAGAGTCCAAATCCTCATTTTACATATTTCCCGCTCCTTTTTTCTATTTAATTTTTTTTCTAGCTCTTGATCACTCCTGTCTTTATGTATCTCATAACGGCAACTCTCTGTCTCTCTCTCTAAAAATATCAATTTTTTTTCTCCTTTTCTCTTTTGCATAAATTATAAATAAGTCTTAGTTTGAAACGTTGTTTATAGATAAGTCCTTTTCAAAAGTTTCATGTTTCACTAGGTTTTATTTTAATTTTTTTTAAAAAATTTAAGACATATATATCATTGATTGTTAGTAGTGACAACTCGATATATATGGAAGGATTGTTATCATATCTTTTTATTTCAAAATTTGTATTTTTTTATTTTTAAATATCTTTTATTTTACAATAATGTAATTTAGAGAGCTATTTAGAGCCTCAAAATATGGCTTGAATATACACACAATCGTATTAAAAAGATCCACATGGAGAAGAGGACGGAATTGAAGCTATTTCTGATGATTTTTGCACGTTGAAGATTGATTTTTCATTTTTCGTTGAGATGCGCAGGTTGCATTGCGATTTTTTTGTATATAATTTTTAGTTCTACAGATTTGGTTACTTAATCCCCTTAAATTATGAGTTGTAGAAAATGATACACTAAATATATTATTAGTATATCATTTTTTATGATTTAACCAAATAGCGTATCGTTTTAAATACAGAGAAAATGATACACTATTTGTTAAAATCACATAAAATGATACAATATTTTTCGTAATCCTGTTGCAGAAAATGTTACATTAAATATATTGCGTACTTCTATTGCAAAAAATGTTACACTAAATATATTACGTACCTCTATTACAGAAAATGATACATTAAATGCATCATTTTTTGTGATTTAACCAAATAATATATCATTTTAAATACACAAGAAATGATACACTACATGCTAAAATAACATAAAAAGACACAATATTTTCGTGTCCAGTAAATAATGTATCATTTACAATGGTTTAACTAAATAGTGTATTATTTTTTTATATTATTTTCGTTCCAAATAGTGTATTATTTTCTGATATTGTTTTCGTATCATTTTCAAGATTTGCACGATTGTGTTTGAGAGGCATTTGGAGTCTCTATATTAAAAATTGAAGTTTTTGATTTGATAATAGAAGCTAATTTTTTAAAACCGTTCAAAAAATTTATTTGAAAAGCATAAAGATAGGAAATGTAGTAAGGGTATTTTTAGAATATAATTTCAAAATAAGACATGTACGAAATGTGTTCTAATTTTAGGACCTAATAATAAGAAGAAGCTTAAAATATGACTTAATACCAAATTACTCCTCTTTTTATGGAGTTACTATTATGAGTAGTTAGTGCATGTTTGAGATAGCTTTTAAGCTTAATTTTTAAAAAAAATAATAATAATAATAAAATAAGTGAGAGTATTTGGAATAATTTTTTGTAGTGGTTTTTTTGCTTTTTTATTTTTTATTGAAATGCTTAAAATACTTTTATTTTTAACTTTTAAGTTGTAGGATATTAGCACGATTTTTTTTATTTTTGTGAGTATGGTTGATTTTTTATGTAAAGGTATTATAATAATTTTGTTTGAAAAAAATTGGAGTGTTTACAATATGTATTAGATTTTTTTATTAGATTAAGAAATAGAAAAAAAAAATTAGTTAGTATTTTTTGAAAACTAAATAGTGTAGCTTAAAAGTTAGTTTTTTTTTAATGAAAAAACTGACTTAAAAGTTAGACCATACAGGCTCTTAATTTGTGTATGGATAGTAATGAGACGTGTGTAGGGTCGAGGCTGGCGGTAAGTAGATGTAATAAGGGAAAGTCGTGGTCCACTAGTGGAAGGATGTAAGAGGGGACCGTGGTCCATGACAAGGATGTGAGAGGGGCTCTTGAGAGTATAGATGTAAGGAGATGAAAAATATATGAAAAACATGACCACAAGCAAATAAAAATGACCTAGATTTTAGTATAAATAGGAAATGAGTGATTTTTGTTTTGGGTGTAGATGGTTAGAGATTCTTTTATGTGAAAGAGGAAGCTTTAAGAAAGGTGTGGAGGTATATTTTAGTCATAATATAAATTTATTTTATGCATTTTATCAGGTAATTCAATTGATCACGAGAGGAAAAATTGTCTCCTCGTGTTTTTATTTTGAAATCAAAGTATTCTGTTCATTACTTTCAATCTAAACCCTCAGCCATCACCGGTCATATCTCTTTAGTTCTAAAAATGTACTTTTTGTTTGGACTATTGGATGGATCGATATCATCTCCAGAACTTTTCTTGCGAGATGAACGTAATCACATCACCACAGAAGAAAATCCCTAATTTTTCACCTTGAGTATTTTCGATCAAGCATTTTTTACCTTGATCAATTCAACTTTACCGCCTTCTACCCTAGCTTAGTGGTTGGGTAAACTTCATCTCGAGCTGCTTGGACCATTCTGGACCATTCTAGAACATTGATTTACCTCAATCTCTCGATCTAATGCTATGAGTTTGAAGATCGAACTTCTTAATATCAAAAGAGCAATGATTCTACCATACCCTGAACCAATAACATGGAGAAACAAGAAGGGAAAGATTAAAAAAAACCACAATACCATCACCTTTTTAACACAAACCCCTTTTTAATCAAAGAATTTCAATCTAAGGATAGGATATTTGAAAATTAGACTTTCGGGGCTGCAATTTAAACACAAGAATGAACCAAAAAGGTTTTAAGAAGAAGGAGATACACCAATTTTAAAATAGGAGCAAAATTTTGAAATTTTCTAAAAATGATCAGCCAGATGACCGCTCGATCGATCTTTCGCTGCTGGTAGCTAGCATTTTCAACCTGCAACATAAAAATTGTAGCTCTATCAAGATCGCTCGATCGGTCTGGCATCAACTTAAAATTTTTGAAATTTTGACACTCCAAAATCCACCTAAACCTGTTTTCATGCAAAAAGGAGTGCTAGCTACGTCCTTTGAAAAACATTAAAGTTTGATAAGAAAAGAAGCCTAAAACCCATAAACCAATGGATCAACATCAACAACCATCTAAAATACAAGAATTCACCAAAATTGAATTCAAAAACCTCCTTTAGAGGGCGTATATCATCTACATACGTTCAACAACATGAGAATTTGGTCTCATGGCCTTACAACGCTTAGAATTTTAGTTACAAAACTTAACAAAAGTCATTACATGTTTCAAGATTCAACAACACAGTAAGAAGGCTCCTTTCTTGCCACCAAGCCATAGGATCGCTTCCAACACCTAAAAAGACTTGTTTTGAGCAATGTGAGCCAAAATTCAATAAGAGAAGACTAATTATAAATGAATGCATGATATGCAAAAGACAATTATGTGAATACCATAACACATAAATAATCTCCAAATATGTTTTCAATGAATTCCAAGAAACACGTACCCACATAATCCTATTTTATCATATATTGAAAATAATAAAGATAAGTTTTCCTTTTCTTAACAATACTCAACAAATCTCACAATTCACATTCTACAAATTTAATTAGGTACTGAGTTACCACATAGGCAAGAATTGCCATATAGGCAAGAGATGCCACATAGGTGAGAAATGCCAAACAGGCGAAATAACCGATAATTATAAACTTTCATACATTTTCTCTAACTGAATTCACTCACTACAATACAACATATGCATACAATTCCCAATCTCATTAATGGAATGGCCCACATTTCAATCAACTACTCTAATTCCAAACTATATTAGAAATCTTCTTCCAATTAACATAATCAATTCCACAATCACATACACAAGCTCCATTAAGTAAAAATCTCAAACTCTCCATACAAGTTTGGGTTTTCAACTTAAAAACAATTCTCATGTAATTATTCTAAAAAAAATGCATTAGATCACATATTGATCACACTTATTCAAGATTAGTCAAGAATTCTACCATGGAGAGTTAAAAACTCAAAGTTAGAACACTCTTGGCAAATCCAAACTCGCCAAATCAAAAATTCACTTGGTTGCACACGTACTCTCTTCGAGTAGAACAACTTTGCTTCTCGTGGCTTTACAAGATTCCAAGTCGTTGACCTCCAAAAATGAAGAGGAGGGGAAGAAGCTTCCAGTCCATAATGAAGGGGTGCTTGTGTACATGTGTGTGTGTGTGTGTGTGTGAGAGAGAGAGAGAGAGAGAGAGAGAAAAGGAGGCGGCCAAGTGAGAGAGAGGGAGGGAGAGAAGCTTTTTCGAGAAACTTTGGCAAAAGCCCCAAGGTCACTCACCCATGCATGCCCAAAAATTTACCCCATGCATCCATGATGTATTTAATAATCATTTATGCATTTACACCGTTGAAATTAATATTTTAATTTCATATTAATTCAAAATTTACTTTCTTAAAAATTACCAAAATTTAAAATTATTTTTCGAATTAAATTTTTTAGGTTTCCACGCACACCGATGGATTCAACAAAACTTGTTAAAAAGTTATAATGCCCACAAGCCATATGTTTATATAAAAAGCACGCTTGCCAAATAATATATCACATTAGATAAAATTCACATCATCGATTAATTATATTAATAAAATTGGAATCGAATCTCACAGCCTTCCCACTTTTAAGGAATTTCATCCCCGAAATTCGATACGAACTCAAAACATGAACAATTCTAAATATTTGGAATGAACTTTTGACTTACGTTCCCACATGGCCTCCTCGACGCTATGATGAAGCCACAACACCTTGACATAAGAAATGATTCTTTCTCGCAACACTTGTTCCTTTATATCCAAGATCTTCACCGATCGTTCTTTATAAAAAAATATCATCCTCAACCTTCAACTCAGCCCAATTAAGAACGTGTGAAGGATCCGGCTCATCCTTCCACAACATAAAAGCAAGAAAAACATTATGCATTGACGCTAGTTGTGGAGGCAAGGCAAGACGGTATGCTACCTCTCTAATCCTTTCAAGGATCTCTAACTGCGCAATAAAATGTGGCGATAACTTTCCAGGCTGACCAAACCTCATCAAACCTTTACGTAGCGAGACTTCAAGAACACATGGTCCCCCACCTCAAACATTAAGGGTCTTTTCCTCCTATCAGCGTAGCTCTTCTGACAACTTTGGGCAATTACTAACTATTGGCAAATGGTGGCAATCTTCTCGGTCATTTCACATACTAGGTCTAGTCCCGAAACGGTCGCCTCCCCCCACATCGGTCCAACCGATCGGTGTTCTACAAGGTCTACCATATAAAGTCTCAAAGGGCACCATCTCAATACTCAATTTATAGTTGTTATTATATGCAAACTCTGCCAAAGGGTGAATGATCCTTCTACAAACCAGAAAAGTCAAACACACAAGCTCGCTGTGGCATCAAAATTTTAGGATTTTATTTAAAAATAGGGCATTCAAGAGTTATTTAAAAAATCTTTTAACAACTTGAAAATCAAAAGATTTTGAAAACTCTCTTTGTGAAAAAATAGAGTCGCCACCTAATTTTTTAGAAAAATCAAGAAAAAAAATGGGCCATTGATATTTAAAATGTTTAACAAGAGAAAACAAGGGTTCAGGGATTAAGGTACGAATTGAGAAAGGTGTTAGGCACCCCATTCGTCCAACCGTGAGGTTAGTCTCTACTAATCATCATTAATTCTTTAATTAAATTTTTAAATGCATGCAAATACAAAAACTGGAGACAAAGAGAGAACAATCGAAATCAATTTGAAAAATACATACACTAGCACATAAACACACCGAAATAGCAACCAATTACAAGAAAATGTATCCTAAATCCTAAACATGCAAAATCTAGCTAATGATACATGCGAAAAGCCGTACGCGATAAACAAAGAATAAAATTATTTATGCTACTTATAAGTCCTAATATGTGACGCCCCGAACCCTGGGAACCCATGGATACAACCCAAATTATCCCACATGAAAGCTATTAACAATGAATTTTTTTTAATAACAACATTTTATTTCCTTTAAGCAATCATAAATAAAACATTTTATTCTCACGATATGCACATGTGCCACAAAGGCTAAACAAAATTTTCAACTTTAAAGAGTTTATTTACAGCACTGGTATTATTACAATTATCCACTTCACATTCTGTACAATCATAATGTAGAAACAAAGAAATATTAACTCTTCCTCATAGCCTTTTCCCCACATGCATCCTCTGCCGTGGTATCGTCCCGGATCCTCGAAACCTGAAATAGTTTTGTATACATACATGAGCCGAAACTCGTAGGATAAAGACTAACTCTATGCTAAGCATAATTTGTGAGGTGTGATGGGTGCAACCGGAATAATAATACAAGTTCCATAAATCCATTATTTATTTCCACGCACGCCAAGTTATTCATTCATTAAACATTTTTCCAAATATTCATTTCTTTCACATTTATTCTCATCACCCGTTTTTTCACATAAACCAAATCACATTTTCATTACCCAATTCATCACAAAATCGTATCATAACAATGAACCGACGTCGGGCGTAGCTTATAGAAACCTCTCTCTATTCCCCCAATAGGCTATGTGAAGCCATTGGGGAATAGATAGCTCTATAACTCACCACGATACAACACCACATTTCGGGGGCTAACCAATGGGCATGTGGTTCCCATCTTGCGCAAGTTTTCGATCTTTTACCGCGAACTCGCTAGGCCAACTTAATTCCCATCAATCCATACGGTTCATTGAAATCAAGTGTTTAGTTTTCACATTTAATCTTTGAATATATAAACCTTCGCGGGCTTTCACCGCAGGACCGCAGTCCCTCATTATGCAAGAACCTTCACCCCTCGCCCCTCATTATGCAAAAACCTTTGCGGGCTTTCACCGCAGGACCACCGCCCCTCATTATGCACATTCCACATTTCAAATTTTCACATGTTGGTTCATAATTCACAATTTGTTCTTTATTGTAGAATAACATTTCGTTCAAGTATTTCAAAATATCTTTCATATTTCATGCATCATGCATCATTATTTCAGCATGCAGATTCTCATAATTCTAATATCATTAGGTAATGTCATCACGCCTCAACACAATATTAAATCCATTAGTATACATATTATTTGAAAATGAAGTATCCATCTTAGGTATATACAAATAAATTTAAATTTCATTTAGTTTCTCCACCTATGCCTCATCACAACTATCCCACTTCATAACCTAAACTCGCCTGGGTTTAGTTTATTATTATTATTATTATTATTCTTTTTCTTTTTCAAGAAGCAACAAGTTTAAAATGTTTCAAAGGGGCCCCAACCGAGGGTTTAATTAATGTAAAAAGTATTTTAGAAAAATTAGGGCCAAGGTACCCAAGACCCAAACCTTTAAGAAAAATATCAAAATTTAAAAAAAAGACCAAGACCGCTCGATCGGTGAGAAGACCGCTCAAGCGGTCTCTCACCTACACCAAAGAACCGAGAGTGCCAAATGACCGCCCGGTAGACCACTTGAGCGGTATATCGATGGGTCGTGCTCCTGATTCTTTTTCAAGCCAAAATTTTGATTTTTGACACTTAAAAATATTTTCTCATCTTTTAATATGCTTTGGGCCAAGAGTTTACTTTAAAATATAGGAGTAAATCATGCTAAATTCTTTCTCGGGGCATTAAAGTTTAAGAAAAGCAAAATAACCAGCCGAAAATTCTTTTTTGTACAATAAATTCTTAAAAAGAATCAAGGTTTGTTTATTCCCAAATCTCTCAAATAACTCTTAAATCTTATATTTAGTGAAATTACTAACATTAGTCCATGTTGTATCCAATTACAATTGTTAGAAACAGGCAACCCAAGAGGGGGAGAGAATTGGGTTTCTTTGCTAGCAAAAGAGATTTAAAAAACTTTTCAGAAAAC
>JAOTRH010031483.1:0-21039 GCA_034768845.1 Heliamphora exappendiculata | reverse complement strand
GGTTATAAAAATTCGTTTAATTAAAATAAATTTATTAATTTTGAAAAATCACACGATCTGAAAGAATCAAATATCTTTCCGTGTATACGATTCCAAAGATTATGGTTTATCAAACCATCTTTTTGTGTTTAAATGTGTAACAAATAAAATTTAATAAATGCACAGTTTTTCCTTCAGCTTCTCAACTAAGGTATTGATAAAGGTATTTATTTATTTTATTTTTCGTTTCACATTTTTTGAAAAATAATAATTTATCTCCATAAAATATTTTTCTATTTAATTAATTCAAAATTCGAAATTAATTCTCACATTTTTTAAAGATATCCGATTTTATGAAAAATAATCTTAAACGTGATATTTTGTAAAAATAAAATATCTAAAGTTTTTTCATTTAATTAAAATTATTTAATTAAAAAAAACTTAATTTTAATTTTCATCACAAAATATTTTAATTAAAATCGAATTTTCGAATTAATTAAATTAACAGGATAAATAAAACAGATATACAATCATCCACGCAGTTCATATATATATAAACATGATATGCATATATCCCGATTTTATGATCCAAGTGAAATACCGAATCGTTTCAGTCTCTTAAAGAGGATAAGCTGTAATAATCATCTTTTATCTCTGATTCTTGTGCCCTGATTGCATCAGACTTTCCTGATACTATATGATATATCAATATATATAATATCAGTCTCTTATATATCAGAATATACATCAAAACCAGTCCTAGGAGAGAGAAAGTCGCCGGCACCACCTTGCTGCCACCTTCAGGCAGCTCCTGCCGCATCATCCGAGCTCCGTTCTCGTCGAGCTGTATACCGTTGGAAAGCTCTCGAAATATGGGATTTTTTGTCAAAAAATATGCTCGAAACCAATATGGAAAATGGCCAAAAAAATTGCCCGAACAACAAAAAATGCTGCTGGCCGCAACAGCACTGCGCCGCAAACTTCCTAAGGCTTTTCGACTTCTTCCCGAACTCCGTTTTTGATGTACTTTATACCATTAGAAAGCTCTCGAAAGGTGTAATCTTTCTTTCAAAAGGATTACTCAAAAACAGCCCGAAAATCTGTCACGCCCCAAACTCCTGGTCATGTGAAGATCCACCACACACGAGTTTTATGAAAATATAGGTTTTTATATATTTCAAATCCACCTGTTGAAACTAATGGAATACCCATAATGTATCTCTCATAAATAATAAACATGCATTCTCATACATGAATAAACATATCACCAAAAGGTGTACAAAACCTGCTTTCAGGAACAAGCATACCAAAAAGGAAAACTACTAAAAGTCTTCCATCTTCCATCAACACGGGCACCACAAGATCAACTCGAGATCTTCCTCCATGTCATCACCTGAAAAAGGTTTTAAAAAACTCCCACACCGTGAGCCGAAGCCTAATAGAACATAGACTGTAAAACTGTAAAGCATGCTATGTAATCACACACACACGGGCTCAACCACGGGAGCCAAAAATGTTTTTCTTTCAAAAGCCAACACTTTTCCATCTAGCCTCCACGGGCCTCAAAACAGTTTTATATCATAAAATCCACGTTTTTCATCCTTCAAACTATGCATATCATCATAACAGATATCATACCACAGTTAAGGAGAAAGCTGAAAACAAACAGTAAGCTCGACTCGGGCCACACGCAATCGAGGCGAAGATGTAAATAAAATTCTATGTACCGACTCTTCCCTACAGACAAAGGTAACAACTATAGACTCTAATCCATTACCCTGAACCCACAGACTTGATAATGATAAGCTCTATATGGAGTCACAACAACGTACTCAATTTACGGGTCACGCCCGAGGGTCCAGTGCACCCACACAACCACTCAATTTATGGGACCTGAGCCCGAGGGTACAGAGCATCCAATACACTCAATTTACGGGGACTAACTCGAAGGTACATAGCACCTACGCTGCGCACGTTTTTGGACTTACACCGGGAGCAATGGAAGCCTAACTCAACCAAACCCACTGTCACGGTACATCTAGGGATAACATTTAAAAATCCACCGTAGTTCCAATACGAAAACCAGTAAAATAGCTTATACACGCATGTATAAGAGATCCCATCCATCAACATGGGGATCTAACACCATTCCCCACAAAACATTGGAAAAGAATGAAACTCAACCCCGCGGGTTAGCTCCAAATCTCTAAAATCACATTGTTTTTCACCGCTTTCACAAAATACCACGTTTTCAAACTACTTTTGAAAATCACGGATGTCAACACACCCGGATCATGCATACAACCGAGAAAAAGGCATAAAAATCCTACTTTTACCCAAAAATCACGGTTACACATAAAAATCACATTTAATGTATTTTCTACCCGGTGAAAACACGTATAATTACACAAAACACCCTTATACAGTAGTAGGGTCTAGAACCCTACCTCGACGAGTCAAAACTCGAAGTCTCAAAAATCAAAACTTGTCGAAACAAGAATCTGTCCAGATGTATGTGAAGCCCACATCCCCGATAGCACAAATCCATAAGCTGATCAACTGAAAACCAAGCCCCGGGCCCTCAAATCTAGAGAGAAG
This sequence comes from Heliamphora exappendiculata, assembly GCA_034768845.1. Lineage (NCBI taxonomy): Eukaryota > Viridiplantae > Streptophyta > Magnoliopsida > Ericales > Sarraceniaceae > Heliamphora > Heliamphora exappendiculata. The sequence goes on along the minus strand of JAOTRH010031483.1, from coordinate 18,462 downwards.
GCAGAGAAAATGGGAGGGAGAAACCAGATATGGAAATCAAAATATCCCAAAATATCTCCACGGCTGGATATTTATAGAAAATGCCAAAAATCCACTGTTCAGTCGACAGAACCCCCAGTTCAGTCGGCCGAACGACGCTACTAGAAACACGCCAAAAGCCCACCGCCACAGTTTAGTCGACTGAACCTCCATGTTCGGTCGATCGAACTCAAAAAACTCGGTTCAGTCGACTGGACCAAGCCCTCAAGTCAACCAAACTGCTAGGTAAGGCGTTTTTCTGTGTATAAACTAATTTTCCAGCCTTAAACCAAACCAAACAAGCCTCAACGAAATCCGACCACGTGCCAAGGATGTACTTACAACATTCCGAAGGTTCCAAGATAACTCAAACACTTAATCATTCCATAATGAATTGGGTTGGGGTCTCACAAAAACTGTCGAAAAACTGCCTAGAAGCTGCTGCCGCCGAGCGCCGTAGGCAGCGGCCTGCTTGTTGCCTGTTTGGGATGTTATTTTGGTCTAATTTTTTTGGGTTTTAACAGTATTTTGAGGTATGCTTTACTGCTATTTTATGTTTAAAAAATTACCCAAAAAATAGTCTAAAAAATGACCCGAAAAATCAAAAAAACTGTCGCCGAACCGCCGCCGACAAAGCCACCGGAACTGGGTTGTTTTGGTGATTTTTCCTTGTTGTTTTTGACTTTTTTATGCTATTTTTTATTCATAAATACTATAGAAAAATTCACCGAAAAAAACCATTTTAAAACTATTAAAAACTTACCGCGAATCGTGGCCCGTTAAAACCAAAACCACCGCCAGTGCCGTCTCCGTTCTTCGTGTTCTTAGACATATTCAACATGTTCTTAAATAATCTAAACAGATATTTTAAAAACAAAAACTAGATAATACATCGATCCTATGTCCCGAAAGCTCACATTCAATCTATCACGGTTAACCCCCGTGATTTAAAAAATAATCATCATTCACAAACCATTCAATCAAACATGAATTAAATAAATGACGATCATAAAATCGGGATTAGAATGCCTGCAAAATAAAGTTAGCAACAATTCTAAAACTACTCGGCCCCAGTAATCAAAAACAAAAACAAAAACGGCTCTGATACCAATTGTTGGAGGCAAAACTGCCAAGATCTTTTTTTTGCAAACGATTAACGAAAAAAATTAACTGGACGGGCAAACGCCAAAACGGGCTCCAGATAAAATTTTTGATGACAAACGATCAAAATAAAATCCATGCATTTGAAGTTAATTTAGAAGAATACATTTTTACCGATCGAATCTTCAACTATGATTTGAATCCAAGTTGAAACTCCTGTCAGATCTTCTATTGTATTCGCTTATGCAATTTTCGGATATAGTGTGAGCTATAATCCTCCGAGAACTTGTACCGGCAGAACCTGGATAGCTTTAGTCTTAGAAGACAAGTTATGAAACTGGTTCAGCTTACCCGCATATTTATAGGGCTTCAACAGGGACCTGGAGAGTAATTATGAGTAACTTCCAGTAGAACATAGACACGTATCAGCGATTTTCGCAATTAAGCAAACCTCATAGCGGTATCTGCAATTATGAAAAACCAGCAATATTTTTTGCAATTTTCATAAAATATTGAATTACAGTTCACACCACTAAAGAACTATAATTGTACTCTAACCCATAACTCAAGATCACATAGCATTGAGCTCCTGTTATTAAATATTTACCATTTCTCCTCACGTTAAGATTTCCGATACCGGCCAATTAATTCAATTACTGGCAATTTAATTTAATCGGCATCTTGATATTCCTTAAACCCTTCTGCTTAACTTATTTGACTGTCAGATAATCAAATCCACCTGCATGGTTTGGCTTGGTCAAAACTTATTAGCTTATTTAAGAGGGAATCGTCAATCCCGACCTTTCGGGACGTGAATTCCGTCAATAATTAATATTTGCTATATAAATAATACCGCTATCCAACTCACCGAAAATATAGACCCATATAAGATCGCATCCTCTAATAAATCAAAATAACGAATATTAAATATACGCAAATCAATAATTATTTCAATATTAAGAGGATAAGCACTATTTATAATAATCTGGAGATGTGAATTAATTTATATAGTCAGTATAGAATTAATTACTCCAAATGTCCCGTTCAATACACACAAAGTGTATTAGTACAGAAAGTAGGAACAATAGACGACGCTATTATCTGTTTTCCGTAACCAAAATAGACTTACTAAAACTCTGTGCTTCAGTCGTACAGATGGTATGTCCATTTCCATCTAAACTGTGAATATAAAACTTATATTCTGCAAGAACCTAAAATCTAATCTTCTGTGTGCAAGTCATACTCTACACACCACATTAAATATTATACAGAATATCAGACATCCATGTATAACATTAAAGAAATGATACACATACATTGCTCATAAAGGTTTTCATAAAATAGAAAATTAATTTTATTAAAATAAAATTAAATATTGAAAATATGATTTTCAGTATACCAACCCTAACATATACCTGCATGATCCCTCTAGTTTGATCACGTTTCAACACTTAAACTTGAATCCGAATATCAACACAACTAGATAACCAGCAATCTTTTATCCTCTCAAATCTTCTGTTGTATTCCTAAACGCAAAAAACACGAACTAAGCGTGGGCTTAGATTCTTTGTGTTTTCAACATGTCCGGCTACCTTCCTCTTTTTTGGCTCCTACGTCACGTGGAAACCCTAAGAAATACAGACCTACTAAAATACTATACTAAAGTCGTACCGATGGTTTATTCAATTCTATCTAAGACTGTGAACCATAAACTTATATTCTACAAAAATCGATAATCTGGTCTTTCGTATGTAAGCCGAACTCTACACGCCAGATTAACTACTATATAAAATGTAAGACATCCATGCACAATTTTAAATGAATAATGAAATGCATACATTGTTAATATAGATTCTCATTAAAATTAAAAAATAGTTTTATTAATAAATAAAAATAATACTAAAAATCCAATGCATGATTTTAGTATACAACCCTAACATGAGGATTGAGTTGTGACTGGCCGGTTAGCAAACCTCACTCAAGGCCTGCTAAAGATAGGTCTAGGGATTCTTAATTGTTATCTTACTCCTTTATTTTTTTTTGAAAAGTAGTATATTTGGTTTGGTGATGCACGATATAATAAAACATACAAAAATTTTCTATTTGAAAGTTATGGTTCAATTTGAAGCAGAATTAAATGGACAAGATAAAAAAACCTGCAATCTAGACCATATAAATATACACAAAGTAGAAGGAGAAAAGAGAAGTATGATATATATAACAACATATATAAAGCAGGACTAGTGACAAAAACAAAAAAAGTATATGCCTTTTAGATTGGCTCATTTCTTGTAAAAATAATTTATATCACAACGTTAGTAAAAACTGGTAAGCACACGAATATAACGATTAATTAAAACATTGGGATTGGCTCATTTTACTTCAGAATTAAAACATTTGTAGTATAAATATACTTTTGTACTTAAACCAGTTCAACGACATCAGCCAGATCTGTAAGGAGCGACCTTACAAATATGCTTGGATATGATAGTAATCTGTCGATCATCTGTCATGACCCCATTTTGTATACCACCCTCCTCCCAGTATCTTTTAATACGTCCTTTGGACCAAAACCACTATATGAACATACACAAGAGACATGTAGTTTTCAATAAGATAAAAGTTCAATTCCCAATGATATAATCCATTCGATATAAGGATATCATTTCCATTTTGATAAACATAATATTTTGTACTCACCTCTAGTACGCAAAATGAGATGGTTGAAGGACGTATAGGTCTACTAGGATCCTAAGAAAATACAAAATACAAAAAATGTCTTGAAAGCATGATATTGAGTACATATAACAAGTGTTTAGTAGTTTTAAAAGGTCAGTGTGTGTCTAAAATGGCTTCTAGCGACAATTTGGTAATTTTACCCTAAGGTCTCGAAAAATGTGATTTGGCCCATCTAAAGGTGTTTGAGGTCCATGAGTTCAACTGAGGTATCTAAAGGTGTTTGAGGTCCCCGAGTTCAAAAGTAGTATTAATATTTCTCATTTGAGGTCAAAAAGGATAAATTTTAATAAAAAATTAAAAATGGGTTAAGTGACCCAAGTGGCTAGAACTAGTTTGGGGGTTCAACTTCTGTTGTTAATTTGAGGCCTTATAGAAGTCCATTTTAGTCAAATTTTATATTGTCAGATAGGTTGTAGTGACCCGGACCCTTGCAATTTTTGAGATCTTAATGAAAACAAGCATGTTTTGTCCACTGGAGGTGTTTGAGAGTGTAAACCATGTGTGATAATACATTCTTGGGCTTGTATGTGTTCGTTAATGATGGTTAGGGATGGATTTATGTAGAAAGACATGGTTGAGTGATGTTTTGTACGTGTTTGGTTCAGTTGCAGCATCAGCAATTCGAGGTCTCAGCCCAGGTTGACCGCTTGAGCAGACAGGTGGCCGAGAGTTTATAAGAAATGGGACCGCTCAAGCGGTGGGGGTTCACTCGAGCGGACTGTAGCAGAGCAAACATTTTAAAAGGTCGTAAGGAGCCTTTTTCTTTCATTCTTCTTATGTCTCTCTCTCTCTAGAGCAAAGGTGAAAGTTTGGGTTTAGGTTTGATAGCTAGTGGAGGCTTGTTTGGCTTCTTAGGATGGGTTTCATTACCTTCCCTCTCGGTGATTCATCCATTGAGGATCTAATCTTAGCTTGGACGCGTTTTCTCACCGTGCGGTTGAAGATCCTCATTGTTGGAGCTCATGTGAAGCTTTTTCTTGTAGATCTAGCATCCCAAAGGTAGGATTTAAGACTCTCTTTGAATATTTATGTGAGATGGGTCGTATTTAGGGTTTGGGTTTTCGGTTAAAACCATGAAAATTAGGGGTTTTGGGTTTAAAAAGTCGGTATGATGAAATTGATGAGTAATGGTTAAATTGGGGGTTATAATAACCTATCATGATCTTAATTGCATAAACCTATGTGACACATGTTGAGGTCAAGCCAAAGGTGTGGGTTTTGTTGAATAAAATTAATGAATTTGTAAATTTAAAGTCACATGATGATTATTCGGGTTTGAGCCCTAAAATGATGGAAATATGTATGATGGAATCATGTAATGAAATGGATTTGGTGAGAAGAACCAATTGGGTTAGACTCACATGCGTGTGTTGTGTGGTGATATAATGAAAAGGACCGATTTCTAGATCTATGGGTCGTTTAAGGTTGGGCACGAGTTGCTCCTTGGCGAAAAATCAAAAAACTACGCAGATAGGGTTCTTTGCCCGCCAGCTAGCAACCAAAAAAGGACATTAGTCGTGTCGGGTATAGAGCGTCCCATTACTTCGTGGGGCCTGTGTGGCCGGGTTGAATGTAATGCTACGTGGGTCTACACGCTCGTCCGACGCCGGTGCCTATGATTTTGAACCATGAATTGGTGAAATATGAAATGAGTTGGAAAGGTATGTGTATGTGTGCGTAAGACATAATAAATTGGGTTGGTGAAACCTCAAATTGGGAACGTGACAAAACGGTGAAAGGTGTTGAGTTAATTGAAAATGGTAAAGGTATTGGGTTAACAGTAAATGATAAGTGAGTTGAGTTCTTTGGATCTACCAAGGTGAGTATTCCCATGGGTATAAAAAGGGAATATGGAATAACAATCCTTTTTATGAAAACTCGGATATGCATGAAAAACCTATTTCAAAACATATAATATGAAGTGATCAAGCTTTTGTGTGCATCTTGCATAACCAACTTCGCATGTCATGCATGTATTCAATGTTAGTTTTGTTCCTACGAGCTTCGACTCATGTTGTTTAACAACATTTCAGGTGATAAAGGAAGGAAGACCTTGGAGTAAGACCAATGATCGATGGCTTTTGGATAGCTAATAGATTTACATCCCTTTTGGGTTAATTGATTTTGGGAAATGATATTGTAAAGATGTAGAAGAGCATTGAGTGTTTGGTGTGTGTTGTGCTACCCGTAGCCTAATAGATGAGTATGGTGGGGTATTTGAAACCTCTTGGAGGTTGTTTATTGTGGTTGGATTTGAAGCGTGGTTTGGGGCGCGTTAAGGATTATGTACGTCATGAGCCGTGCTATGCCCTGAGCCATGCTATGCCATGAGCTATATACCCCGAGATTGGGTATGGATGGGAACATAGTGGACGAGAGCTTAATAATCTCCGGCCTAAGGCGCGTTAGAAAATCTGGGCTTAGATTGTGTTTGGGAATGTCCCTTACCCTAATGGCTAAGGGGTGTTGTTGGTAGCCACAGTGGTATCTTGTGATTTTGAAGGTCAGTTTGATAACCCTGGTGTCTTCCTCGTAGCGTGGTGCTGAATTGTGTTTCTTGATAAGAAGTTAATAGTTTTTTGAGGAATGAGTATGAGGATTTAAGATGTTATCGACTGATTGGTTAACGAGTGATGTGTACATACGTATGATGAGATGTGTGTCAGTGGTGGTTATGGTTTGATGAGCGATGATTTGAGGTGATTTGGCAAGTCTTGCGAAATAGAGGTTTGTGGCTTGATTAGTTATTCTTACGATTAGGAGACTATGAGTTGTACAAGATGTTTGATGAGTGTGAGTGTGTGAGACTGGTAAAGTCCATGATGGATGTTGTTAGTTTAGTTGACCGGGTCGTCTTAGGATGACATGTTGATGGGTGGAGGTCCCTTAAGAGGATGATGGCGGTAGTCTATATCTGGTTTAAGGTTTAGACGTAGTGGTGTTGTTTTACTCTTAGGAGCGAGTAACGGAGTGGTGCCGTCTAATCTAGAGTTAGTAGGCGAGGTTGGTTTTGTTCATGTTGTGTGTAGTCTCTTGTATGTTCAGATAGTTGTATGTCGGTAGTGCTTGTATAGTGACTTAAGAGACGAGTCTTCTCAGTTGAGCGTTTTGTGTTAATGGTGGGTGTGTGGGGCCTTGAGCTCGAAATAGTGACGTAGTTTTTACCTACCTGTTGGGAATCAAGTTGGTGTGATGTGATCTTGTGAAGGGATGTCCTGAAATGATGAGAGTAGGTGTGGTCTTATGTCTCAGTGGTTAACCGATGAGAGTCTTAGGGATGCATGCGATGTATCGTTAGGATATGAAGGCATGAACAATAGTTAATATGCTTATGAAGAGATCTAAGTGTGAGGATCTGGTAGGATGAGTGATTCACTCATTGTGAATGGTGACCGACAACGTTTATACAATGATGTCTGATGTCTTTATGAAGACTAGTGGTTAGCCTTCTCCTTAACCAAGTGAGTAATGGTGACCCTAAGAGGTAGTGACATGGAGTGAGAACCTAAAGCTGACTCGTAGTTTTCCTAGCTAGAGAAATTTTTTGTGGTTGATTGATCAGTGTAATTATTTTCTTGATAGGAATAAAGCATTGGGATCGTAGGAGTGTGGATTTGTTTGCTCGTGGTTTCTTGAAGAGCTCGTTTGCTTTGCCGCGTGTACCTGAGCGTATGAACAACGTTTCTGTAGATGTAGTTTTATTTGTACAGAGTATTGGTAGCTTTAGCTCTCAATGAGTGAGATCCCTAAGGAAGTTTAGTGATTGAGTTGTTTATGTAGTGAGATTTTCGAGTATCAGGTCTATGGGATTCCTACGAGAATGCCAGCCCATGGTTTTCTTGTTATCCTCGTGAATAGAAGAAAGCATGTTTGGAAAATTGTGTTGGGTGCGTGAGTTTTGAAAGGACCGTAGAAGAGTTCGATAGTGTAGTGGACCTAGTGTTGAAACGGTGTGTCCTGAGTGTGACATGTTTATAGGTTGGTTATGTTCAACCTTAGGTTCAGAGGTGGGTAAGTTGTTTGCCCATGAAAACGAAGTGTAGAGTAATATGGTTCAACATTGTACCATGTGGTTTGGATGGCCTGGGGTGATAGGTGAGAAACAGTGGGTTAAGATGTCTGCAGTAGATACGTACCTGGGAGCGAGAGTGCGAGAAATGTCTACATGATCGCAGAAGTTATTATTAACTTTGGATGAAAGGTTTCAGGATTAGATTCCCTTTTATTGGTGCCGTGCGCTTTCCACGTAAGTTGCTTGGACAGTGGGCTTAAGGCCGTGATTTGCCTAATGAAAGTTAGGTCAGCGAAGCATAGCCGTATGAAGTGAGGTCTTGGCGCGATGGGAATGTTGGCATTATGTTCCCGTGTATGACTGATGATGAATTTGCAGTCCTATGGGATGTGTTGTCCGAGGTATAAAGATTGGTGATGTTTGAGTGTGTGCAAATGAGGTATGAGAGTTGAGAGCTCAGCCTAACGGATGATCTGGGTATCATGATTGGGATCGATAGTAGCTGTGCAATTATGTGCGATGCGACCTTAAGGTGAGATTTACAGGATTCTTTGGAGGCCAAGTGTTGATGGGTATTGGGAGTGCTTGAGGTTGGGTTATGGTTTCTATTTGTCTTGAGAAAGTGAAAGTCTTAGTAGATTGGTGTTCGTGCTGTGACCCGTGAGTGTGTACCTAGGGAATGAGTACAACCAGAATCGGGTGATTGGAAGACTGAGTTCCTCGTGAGTTTCTAGGTGAACTTTATTTTGCGCTACAGTGTGAATGTAAGTGCGTAGGGTTGTGTTCCCTTTAAGATTGGGTTGGTAGACCAGGAACGTTTGTCCTTGTTGACGAGGGAGTTAATGTCGAAACATAGAGTCCTTTTCTGTAATGACCATCTGAAAATCGTTAACCGTGTATGCAACTTGTTCTGGCTTATGTGGGTATGGTTGTACCCATAACTCTTGGTAAAGTGGGAGTTTTGTTGAAATCGTGCATTTGGGATATTCACGTGGAGGGTTGTTGATAGGCTTTTGTGAGTCTGGATTTGTGTTCTGATTGGGACTCTGAACTATTCAGAGTTTTTCAAGTGCACAATAGTTTGACCGTTTGATGGGAAGGCACGAATATATATGAAAATGACGATAAGTGGAGTGATGTAAACTCGAGAGACCGATGGGTTTGTGTATGATGCCACAACGAAAGATGCGATCCAGTTTGTATGAGTAAGTACATAACTATAAGATTTTTGACTCGTGTGGTGTGCTCAATCTTAGTGACTCGTGGAGTTTAGGTGGCAGTGTTAGCTTCGATGGTTGAAGGACTAAAGTGATGTAGTGCAAGTAGCGATATGGTTTTAAGTTTGTGGTGGTTAGTTGGCCGTAAGAGCATGTGAGATTTTGGGGGTTAATGCATGTAACCCATGTGAACGATGCTCGAGATTGGCAACATGTGTTTGGGTTGAAGGGGTAGTCCCCGATACACGTTGGAGTACAGTAGTGAGTTAGACTATAATTCAATGAAGTTGGTAGACTCTTAGCGGTGGTAAAACTTATGATGTGTAATGCTATGGTTGAGCACGTTTCCTCTTCGGGAAAGTGTACGTAATGGGAAGTGGTGGTTAGGGAGGGATAGTTGGTGACCAATGAAGGAGTGATTAACTCTAGGTTCGATGATGATTTTGGATAAGAATTGATTTTGTTTTACACTTTTAGATTGGTCAAGCCCGGTTTGAGTACAACTTTGCGATCGGTTCGATGACATATGGATGATTCCAGTGCTTGTGAAAAATTGGCGTTCGAAAGTTAAGCTTGGTGGTGGTGTGACACTTTTGGAAATGGAGGCGTGTTAGCATCTTTGAGTCACATCATTTCGAAAGAATGATCAGGATTGCGGATTAAGATAGGTGCTCTGTAGACCAAATGATTAGCAAATTATGTGAACATCTATTATGATTAAAGGAAGGTTTGGTAAGACTTGAGAAGAATTTCGAGGACGAAATTCCCAAAGGGGGGAAAGTTGTAAGGACCCGGTACGTGTTTATTTGGTGCTTTCATATTTTCGGTTAAGTGAGGAGACGGAATTAAGTTTGGACGTGGGTGTTATAAAATTTTGTTCATTAACGGTTAGCTTATTGAGATGTGAAAGCGGAATTGAGTTACATGGTGATAAATGATAATAATTTGTGGTTAAGTATAGCTTATTAATTCAAATTCTTGGAATATGGGATGAAAATTAAGTTGTAAATGTGGAATTAAATTAGGAAGTTCATGAGATTAAATTGGAGAGAAAATAGGCTATGAGAGTTAAAGTTAAAAAGAGAAAATAAATGAGGTCAACCAAACATGGCCTTGGGCCATTATAGAAGAGTGGAGAATTTGAGAGAGACGATAAAACTCCAAAACCTCACCCCACACTCCCCGTCGGTTTCTTCTTCTTCCTTCATTCCTCTTTTCTTTTGTTCTCCCAACTGTAATAGGATCCAAGCTCTTGCCTCCCTTCAATTAGGTAAAATTATAGGCTTATTTGGAGGTAACAAAGAAAGGAGCAAGGTTTATTTAGCAAGAGAAATACAAGGAAACATCAAGAAGCAAAACTCCAAGTAGCTGAAACCCTAGGAGGAAGAAAGTGGTGGAATCTCAACGTTTTGAGCTAATTGAGGTAGGATTTAGATTAATTTATATGTTTTAAGTTGATTTGGGTTGATATTTGTGTATATGTGTAAATAACTAGTTAATTCCATACATGATTTGAAGAATTGAAAGGGTTGAGTTGGGTTTTTACAAAAATGGGAGTTTTGGGAAATGGTAAACCATGAGTTATGGGAATTGATTGCATAAAAAGGGGCTTATGATGCTTGAATTCAACGTTTTTGGGTTGAAAGTATGGTTAATTTTATAAATGGCTTGGATTAATGGGTTTGGGATAGTTTAAGGCCTCAAAATTTCATAAAAGACCCATTTTCGGCGCAAAACCGCCCAAGGGACTGCTGAAGCGGTCTAGAGGGCAGTCATGGAAAGGTCTCGATTTCTTTTGCAGGCTAAACCGCCCGATAGACCACTCAAGTGGTCTATCCCGCGGTCACTGTTTCACTGCTCAAAATTTTATTTTTAAAATTGGTGTATCTCTCTCATCCAGATTTCGAATGGGGTCAATTTTATATTCAAATCGAGCCTCGGAAGTCCTCTTTCCAATGAGACTACCCTCACAAGAAAATTCTTTTTGTAGAAAAATTTATGATCAAAATAGTGAGGATATGCCAAGATTTGATAACCATTTTCACCCATTTTTAGCCAAATGCCTTAGAAAAACCTATTTTCTTTATTGTTGACCTTTTTTACTAAATTCCGAGTCCCTTGAGCTAATGACACACCCATGTATATATCTAAATTAAGTTGGGGGGTATGCATTGGGTAAATTGGTTGAGTTTTCTTTTGCAATAAAGAGGATTGATATATATCTATATACATGATGGGTGTATACTTGTTTCAAATAATGTGATCTTCTTACTATCAACCTTGTGTTATTAGTACTTGGTGACATTAAACTAATGATGTGAATTATGAGAAATCATATAATGAAAGTTGTGATGCATGTGATTTGAGAATTTCATGGAAAACATGGGTTTGGAATCAAAATGGTGTTTTATGGTAATAATTGGGAGAGGAATCATTTGTGGGTTGGACTTTTGGGTTTTTAACCAATAATGAACCGTATGGATTGATGTGGATTAAGTTGGCCTAGGGGGTCCGTGGTGAAAGATCGAAAACTTGCGCAAGATAGGGACCACGTGCCCACGTGCCCACGGGTTAGCCCCCGAAACATGTGTTACGTCGCAATGAGTTATAGAGCGACTCATTTCACAATGGCTTCGTGTAGCCTATTAGGGGCGAATGGGGCGATGCTTCTATAAGCTGCACCTGACACCAGTTCATTAAAAGTAATACAGTTTTGTGAAAACTGAAGAAATAAAATGAATGATTTGATGGAAAACAATCAGATACATGGAGACTAATTTGTGTGCGTAGGTGTGTGTGTTAAAAAGAAATGACTTGGTGAGAATGTGAATTTTTATTTCGGTTACACTCATCACACCTCATAAATCATGCATTATATATGAGTAAATCTTTATCCTACGAGTTTCGACTCATGTATATATGTCAAACATATCTCAGGTTCTGAGGAGCAGGGTGGCACCAAAGCTATGGATGCTTTTGGGAGGGACCAGTAGATGAAGTTACATTGTCTTTGTTTTATTGTACATAAGAAAATGGAAGTGATGTAATGAAAGTATTATTGAATGTTGAATGTATGCTATCTCACACCTTTGGGGTAAACTTGAGAAAGTAATTTAGGAACTTTAATCGTTTTGTTAAGACCGTTTAATGTTTTATCCAATATTTTTTTTCTTTGTCTTGGAGTACTACCTTTGGATAGGTTTTATGTATGTCACGTTTTGGGATTAGTTCACGGACCTGAGTTTAGGTTGCGACAGAAGGTATTAGGCACCCAGTTTGTCCAATCGTGAGGTTAGCCTCTACTAATCGTCATTGGTTCTTAATAAAAAATTTTAAATGCATGTAATTAAAGAAAATAGGGGTAAAGAGAACATCTAAAATTAAATACGAAAAATAAATAACATATGTATATAAAATAACAAAACAAAGCAAATAGGCAAAGAAAATGCTAAGTCCTATGGCATGCAATTTCTAAATAGAGGATACATGGAGCAAACTCGTATGCAATATTATCAAAATTTAATATGATTTAAATAAAAGAACAAAAATATGCTAAAAGTCACTAAAATCAAATAAACATGAATTGCTAGCAATATAACATAAACTATTATAAACATGATTTTAAACGAAGTTTATTAAAAATGCACATTGCCAAATATTATAGAAAAAAAATTACATTAACATGTTTGATTTTATCAAAGAGAGATGGTAAGCAAAGAAGGATGCATGAAAATCCTATATTAAAACTTAATAATAAAGAAAACTAACAAATTAGTAACAAGAGTTTTATAAGAAAATTTGCAAGAAGAAATTAAACCAAAAATAAAAGGTTTTAAAAGAAAAGAAAAATACTAAAAACTAAGAAATTAGAATTAACACTATTTGAATATATTGAAAGAAAATTAAACTAACAAGTTCAAACTAAGAAAAAATCGAATTAAACTAACAAGCTTACAATAAGAGATTAGAGAAGAAATATAAGAAAATTAAACTAACAAGTTATAAACTAATATTAAAAGATTTGATGAGAAGAAAAAAAGAAAAATGAATACTATTAAAGAAAGTTAAACTAACAAAATAATCATATAATAACCATTTAATTAAGGGATATAGAATATGGGTGCAATATCGATAATTACAACCATATGTATGTAAGTGCCTGAATTATAACAATAACGACACCATTTGTCGCATTGCCAAATTATGTTAGCACTAATTAATAGACTTTTAGTAATGATTAAAGTGTAAGTGTGAAACGTGAACGAAATGAAAGTAATCGAATTACATGAAACACATTAAATGGTAAACAAGATGAACTATATAAATGTAGGAAACATACAAATTGAAATTAAATTTAACCCAATCATTCCAAGAGAGAGGGGACGGAGATAGAAAGATCAGGGATTCAAATAGAATACTTGGATCGCTCGTGAATCCTCGAGTCGGGGAATGGTGATTAGCTGTCCAATCCTCAAGTGATGATCCAATCCAAGTTAGAGTTCCAGTATCGGTGTCAGAGGTCTGGCTCTCGGTACTTCGGCAGGGTTTTGGTATCGGGACTCGAATTCTCTCGATGCTTCGGCAGAGTTTCTCTCTCTAAAATTATGTCTAAAAATCGTACCAGGGGGTACGGTATTTATAGAATTCTTTAACCAATGAAATGCTGACATGTTTTAGGACACGTCAGGCCATTTTGGAGTTGGCGATCGCCTTGTTCAGAGTTGGCGGTTGCCACTAAAGTGAAGCTTCCAAGAGGTTCTTATAGCGGTCGCCACAATGGAGTTGTCGACCCTATGATTCAATGTGGCGGTCGCTGCTTCTGGCTTGAATTTTCAAGAGGTTCTAATGGCAGTCGTCACAATGAACATGGCGGCTCTAAGGTTCCAACATGGCGGTTCAATGATGATTTCATTGGTTTAAAAGTTGATCATTGGGTTCAAATACCGAACTTGGATAATTTTTTAAAGATCGTACTGAAGCACCATTCTACTTATTTTCATTTAATATCACCTAAGATTAGGCGGGGTAAAATTGGGGTGTCTACACTTGTGCACACCATATCCCATCGTTTTTAGTGAATCTTCCTCACTTTGTCAGATCCCCCCCCCCCCAACCAGTATCTGGTTATTAGCGCCGCTACCTCGTCACAATGGCTCGTAGGTAACTTGAACACTGACATTGTGTAGGTAGGGATTGCTTAGGCCACCGGCTTTATTAGTACCTCCTTCTCGGCTTGAGACAATAATTTCTCCCCCCAACCTTTGATTAGTGTCTAGACTCTGTCCTTGATATTTCTGAATAGTTCCTTCTTGGATCTACCCACCATGGATGGCAGCCCCGAATACTTCCCTTGTTCAGTAACCATATTGACCACTAGGAAATGCATGTTTGTCGTATTAATTATGAATTAATTTGATTTATTTATATCAACCAGAATAAGTAATTTTAAAAAGTTTACTTAAGACAAGTTTTTTTTTTGCTGAAAAATTAATTACTTTGTTGTTTTATTTAACCTTTTTAAAATATTTTGTTTGTTTTTTCCAGTTTACTCTTAATTAAAGAGAATTCAAAAATAAAAAGTTAGGATAAATTTTAAAAATTATTCCAACAAAACTTTTGAGACCCTGACCCGTTTTAATTTTTGCGGTGTTTTTCGACGTGTTGTTAATTGTTTTTGAAATAGCATGTTTACATGCATTTTATGCATGTTCGAGCTTAGAAATGCATGTTGGGTTGGATACTGAGACCGTTAGGCGTTGTGGCAAAAAGTTGAAAATTTTTTCTGCAGGTCCTATAAATATCGGCTTTTGGTAGATATTTTCAAACCCTTAGCTTGCTAGCTAAGTTTCATCTCTTTTCAAACCAAAATCTCTACCTTCTCTCTATTTTCTTTTGGGCTTGGGCTTGGTTTTTGATGATTGGGTAGCAAGTCCTTAGTATCCCCGCTGAGGGCTTTGCGTTCATCCGAAGTGAATTTTGTTTCGACGAAGTTTTTTTTAGCTGGTGATTACACCCAAATTAAAATAACGCGGTAGTTGTAGCATAGCTTTGGGGTGTCGATTCCACATAGAGTCAAATTTAAAAGAATAGCTAAAAAAACTAAAAGAGATGATTAAATGATTAATAGTGAACAAAGATTAATTTTGAATGCAAGGTAAAGTGAAGCAAAGTAACTAATGGAAAAATTACTCAAATTTGATGAATAGTAAAGCGTCGCGAATCCCTTGCACGAATTCAGTATTTTAATTATTCTTAATTAATTGAATAACTCAGCTAAGAACTCCATTCCCAAAGTTCCCAAATGGAAGATGTAGATTTATAAAGTAAAATTAAATGAAATGTAACTCTTTGAAAAATTATTCGCCACTTTTAGAATACGTAAATTATTATCCATATTGAGAAAATTCAATGACGACAATATACTCAAGGAGCGATATTGCAGCAAAAAAAATTTAAATCCGTATAGATGAATAATTGATCCAACCCTAATCAAAGAACCAAACCATTTAATAGAAAAGGCATGACTGAATCCATAAACAGAATAGATTCTATGATTGTTCAGATAAGAAAACTTCAACAAAGCATTGAGAAAGATAAATCAAAAGAGTTTTGGTAGTTGAAGAACAAATACATAAAAAAATTGAATTAAAAATATCATCAAATGTGCAAGTTCATCCCTAGCCTTACTTGAGAAGTTAGTTCTCCATACTAAGATGAAACACGAATAATTTCTTGAGAAAAACTTTCCTCCTTCATTTTTTCACAAAGTTTCGCTTATATAGGCCTCTCCATCACCCCCAAAAAGAGAGAAATCCGAAAAACATATAAAAGAAACTTTGAACTAATATCCCTGATTTTGAGGCTTGGATTGCGGACACTTTTTGACCCAGTAAACGGCAAAATTGGAGAAATGTTATCTCACAATGAATTGTATCCCTTTGTGTTATCTTTCCAACTCATCTTGAATTATGCCAATCTGATATCAGATGAGAGAATTATGATTAAAATACGGAAGGATGTGCAGGCTGCCTCCAACTAATATCCCTGATTTTCAGGCGTGGATTGCAGACCATTTTTGACCCAGTAAACGGCAAAATTGGAGAAATTCTAACTCACAATAAATTGTAGCCCTACTGTTGTTAAAGGATACTACGTGCAATTATAAGTATTTTGACCGGTTAAAAATGCATGGACAACCTATCTATGTTTCGTTAAATAGGGTTTTGGTTTAAAAAGGCGCTTGTGTTGATTTCGGTTGAAGAAAAATGGGTTTTGAAATGTTCCTTTCGAGGTTCTGTAATAGTTTCGGGTTTGGATATATCTGAGGGTGTTAAAAAGGTGTTTGGAGGCTTTAATTTGTGATTGAGATGATGGTTAGTGGGTGTTTGAGGGTTTGGAGGCTTAGAACACCAAGAATAGAAAATTCTGAGATTTTCTCGGGTGGTAGCTCGCTCGAGCGCCCGATGTTCGCTCGGGCAGACTGACTGTGCATGGCCGTTTTGTTTTGATGTTATCTCCCTGGACTTAAAATTGGGTCATTCTTATACTCAAATCGAAACCCCAGAAGTCCTCTTTCCAATGGCACCTCTCTCACCTTAAAATTTTATTTATAGAAAAAGTTATGACCAAAAGAGTGAAGGTATGCCAAGATTTTCAAACTGTTTTTCATCCGTTTTTGGCCAAATGCTTGGGAAAGGTTGTTTTTCATCCTCGTGGAACTTTTTATCAAATTTGTTATTCCTTGGGAGTTTGTTTGTGGGTGTTTCATGTGACCCGGGTGTCGGGACATGATAGTGACGGTTGGCCAGTTACGCTACATTCAGTTGTATGCTTTTTTCCCGGTTAAAATACTTATATATCATGTGTTATGTTTAAACCTTGTTTCGAATAAAAAACATGTTTTACGCTCTTCTTGGTTTATTACATGATATGACTTGTGGGTGTTGGGTTCTCAAAGGGTGTTCTTGGAAACGGTGGAAATGGTGGTTGTATGAAAAATCTCAAAAAATCATGTTTTGGAGATTTGGAGCTAACCCTTGGGGTTGAGTCTCAGGTTTTTAAACGTTTTGTTGGAAACGGATAAATATTTTGAAAATATTTTGTTTGATGGATGGATCTATATACATACATGTATAATGTATATTTGTGAAATATTTTCGTAGTCAATCTATGGTTTGATTTTTAGAAAATTATCTAGATGTACCGGGATGACGTGTATTTGACACGAGTTGCCCTCGGTATAAGTCCGGAAACGTGCGCAGCGTAGGTACTCAGGTCCTTCGAGTTAGTCCCCGTAAATTGAGACAGTTGGGTGCTTAGTTCCCTCGGGTTGTCGTCCGTAAATTAAGTGATTCGTTTTGGTACTCCGTATAAAACTTGTGTTTATCTAACCGGTCCCATGACGTATGGGGATTATATAATGGACAAGGGTCTATCGTTGTTACCTCTGTCGTGTGACAGGGTTAGTACATGGGATCATATTCTTCTTTTTCCACGATGGTACATTTTTCGAGATAACAAAGTTTTAATTTTTGTTTTTCCTTAACTGTGGTTGATCATTTGTATTTGTTGCAATATCTGGTTTGAAGGATGAAAGTATGGGTTTTATGAAATAAAACCGTTTTGGGAGACTTGTGTAGTCTGATAGGAAAATTTGGGATTTGTGGAAAACCATTTTGGGTTCGGTGGTTGAGTTTAGTTCCCACTCTATATGATTGCATATTTACTGTTTTACATCTTTATAATCTGTTTCTATTAGATTTCAGCTCATGGGTGAGATTTTCTGTAAAATCATTTTCAGGTGATGATGTGCATGAGGAGTAGTTCTGGTGATGCCCGCGGTGGCAGAAGACTTTTATTGTTTTTCCTTTTTGGTATGCCTGGTCCTGAAGGCAGGTTTTGTACTCCATAAAGCGATATATCGTATACATGTTGGATCTGTATGTTATTTGTTATGAGAGATCCTCTTGTTAGGTATTCCATTAATTTCAACAGGCGGATTTAAATGTATGAAAATCTATATTTTTCATAAAATTAGTGTTTGGTAGATTTTCACGTAACCCCGGGTTTTGGGGCATGACAGAACTGTCCCATATTGTCTAGGCCTAATTTCGTCCCTAAAGAAGATATGAAAGAAAACATCAAAAAAAATCTAAACAAGTACAACACTATAAATGTTTAGGTCATAAATCTTTATATATGTATATATATATATATATATATATATATATATATGAAAGTATTTGGCTTACATCCCATGAATTTCTTTGATAAATAAATAAAAATTTGGTCACTAAAGGGGAGAGCCAAGCTTACTAGCTTTTTAATACAAATAATTTTAAATAATAACATTTTATAAATTATATGTAGGACACT
>JAOTRH010031472.1:0-21040 GCA_034768845.1 Heliamphora exappendiculata | reverse complement strand
ATCAAGTCATACCTTTTTGGCTAATGTGTCAACCTTGATTGTTCAACTTGGGTTAACACTTTCATTTGGAGATAAGATTTATTAATCAATTAAAGACAATAAAATATATAGAAAATGAATTATAAAAATTGTCAAAATCAATTAAAGAAGCCCTTGGGCTAACAGGGCTAGAGGTAGATGTTTTTGGTAGCGCCTTATGTGTAGAGACACCGATTGGCAAGACTACCATTTTGAGACGCGCCTGTAGATCCCGCAAGATGGAGATTACCGACCACCGTTTAGTGTTTAATTTCATTGTGCTCGATCTGACTTCGTTTGATATCATACTAGGGATGGATTGATTGACCACCTTTTGCGCCTTTATTGATTGTGACTGGCTACGAGTGTTTGTTTGCACACCGGAGGAAGACTCCTGTTATTTTGTGGGTGACTAGGACGACAGTTTAGTGTCTCGAACTCTTAGTTTATGGAGCCGTGATAGCCTTAACCTCCTTTTTTTTGCCTTATCAACGAGTGAGATTGATTCTACTCGAGGAGAGCTTCCTCCCGTTGTTTGTGAGTTTCCAGACGTGTTCCCAGATGACTTGTTTAAGCTTTCTCCATGGCAAGAAATTCAGTTTTTCATTGACCTCATTCTGGGGACCGCCCTCATTTTTATGTCTTCGTATCATTTTGTACTGGTCGAGTTGTTAGTGTTAAAGGTGCTGGTCCAAGAGTTGTTGGATAAGGGTTTTATTCACCTTAGTGTATCGCCTTGGGGAGCCCTAGTGCTATTTGCGAAAAAGAAAGATGGATCGTTACGTCTTTGCATTGATTATCGTAAATTGAACCACGTGACCATTAAAAATAAGTACCCCATGCTTTGTATCGACGAATTATTTGGCCAAGTGAAGGGTTTGTGTTGCTTCTCTAAGATGGATTTGAGATTGGGTTACCATCAATTGCGAGTCAAGGATGAACACATTTCAAAGACGGCTTTTCATACCTGTTATGGGCATTTTGAGTTTCTAGTCATGCCTTTTAGACTAACTAATGCACCGGCGATGTTCATAAACCTTATGAACCCTATCTTTCACCCTTACCTTGATCGATTCGTGGTGGTGTTCGTGGACAATATTCTGATTTATTCACCATTGGAGGAGGCGCACGAGGAGCATCTTCAGATTATCCTACAGTTGTTGTGGGAACATCGGTTGTATGCCAAGTACGATAAATGTGAGTTTTGGTTGTCCAAGGTGAAGTTTTTAGGACATGTAGCTTCGGGAGATGGAGTGACAGTGGATTCTTTCAAGATAGAAGCTGTGATGGGATGGGAGTGACCGAAAAACGTATTTGAGATTCGGAGTTCCTTAGGGTTGGCAGGTTACTACCATCGGTTCGTAAAGGATTTCTTTAGGCTTGTAGCGCCTATGATGCGCCTTACGAGGAAGGGAATCAAGTTCGAATGTAACAACAGTTGTGAGCTCGCCTTTCAAATATTGAAGACGAGGTTGACTAGTGCACCTATTCTGATCATACCAAAGAGAGGGCTCAGCTATGCCATTTATTGCGATGCGTCGCACGATGGCTTAGGTTGTGTGTTGATGCAACAGGGCAAGGTGGTTGCTTATGGATCGAGACAGTTTAAGATTCATGAAAAGAATTATCCCACACATGACTTGGAGCTTGCGGCGGTGGTCTTTACTTTGAAGACCTGGAGGCATTATTTGTATGAAGAGTGCTTTGAAGTGTTCTCGGATCATAACAGCTTGAAGTATTTGTTCTTGCAAAAGGATCTGAATCTGCGCCAGATGAGGTGGATAGAGTTTTTAGGAGATTATGATTTTGATCAACAGTATCATCTGGGCAAAGCCAATGTGGTAGCCGATGTCCTTAGTCAAAAGTCTTTGAGCTCGTTAGCTCATGTGGCCGTTAGGGAGTGGAGTATGCTCATGGAGGTCGGTGAGTGTGACCTTCAGTTTGGTGAGTCCAACGATCGCGTTATCTTATTCACAGTGGTTTCTCAACCCACCCTTGTTCAATTCGTTGTAGAGGCTCAACGATTGGATGCAGAGAGCGTGATCTTTCGGGAGCGAGTCTGAAGTGGCGAGGATGTCAAGTAGTGGATTATCAACTTTGATCAGAGTTTGAGATTTGCAGGGAGGATCTTTGTACTAGAGTTATGTCGTGGGGACGTGCTTCGTGAGTTCCGTCATTCACATCTGGCGGTGCATCCGGGTGGCACCAAGATGTATCATAATGTGCGTAGACAATTCTAGTGGAGGGGTATGAAGAAAGACGTTGCACTTTTCGTCTCGTGTTACCTTACTTGCTAGTAAGTGAAGGCCGAGCATTAGAAACCAACAGGTCAGTTGCAGCCATTGCCAGTATCATAATAGAAGTGGGAGAATATCGCCATAGATTTCATTTCGAGCCTTCCAAGGGGGCACGACACCATTTGGGTTGTAGTGGACAGGTTGACTAAGTCCGCTCATTTCCTTCATATTCGCATGACTGATTCTGTTGATAGCCTTAGCAAACATTATGTGAGTGAGATTATCTGACTTTAGGGAGTGCCGATTTCCATCGTTTCAGACCGAGACCCCCGCTTCACTTTATATTTTTGGCAGAGTTTACAGTTAGCTATGGGGACGAGCCTATTTTTTAGTACTACTTTTCATCCTCAGACTAATGGCTAGTCAAAGCGCACCATTTAGATACTCGAGGATGTGCTGCGAGCGTTTGTTCTAGACTTTCGTGGGTTATGAACATTTGTTGTTGCTAGAGTTTGTCTACAATAACAGTTACCAGTCGAGCATTGAGATGGCGCCTTATGAGGCATTGTATGGTAGACCTTACAGGTCGCCCGTTTGTTGGAATGACGTTGGTGAGGCAATCGTGTTAGGGCTCAAGCTTGTGCGTGAAACTATAGAAAATATCATTGTGAGCTGTAAACATTTAGTGACCGCTCAAAACCGTCAAAAGAGCTATGCTGACAAGCAGAGGAGACCATTGGCGTTTGAGGTGGGAGACCATGTGTTCTTCAAGGTCTCACCACGGAAAGATTTGATGAGATTCAGGAAGAGTGGGAAGCTATCGCCGTGTTTCATCAAACCATTTAAAATCCTTGATAGGGTCAAAGAGGTGGCCTATCGCCTTGCCTTCCCACCGCAGTTGGCATCTGTACATAACGTTTTCTATGTATCCATGTTGCGCAAGTATGAGCCGGACCCATCTCATAGTTTAGATTGGACAAAATTAAGAGTAAATGATGAAGTTACCTATGAGGAGAGACTGGTGATAATTCTTGATACCAAAGAGAAAGTCCTAATGGGTAAAACTATCACCTACGTTAAGGTTTTGTGGCTTCACCATGGTGTTAAAGAAGCCACATGGGAATGAGAGTTGGAAGTTCATAAAAACTACCCCGAGTTTTTTGATTCGTGATGCACATGTAATTTTAGAGACAAAATTTTCTTAGTACGGGAGGTTGTAGGGACCCGGTCCCGTTTGAATTGTATTTAGTAAACGAAAACATGTCGTATTTTAGGTGATGACGGTTAAATGTGTAAATCGCTTTTGAAAATTAAAACTTGGTCATGGTAATGGTTGTTAACAATAATTGTATACTTGGTAGTGCATGACAACAATTGTTGTGGGATGTTTGTGTGAGTTTGGAGGTTGTAGGGACCCGGTCCCGTTTGAATTGTATTTAATAAGCGAAAACATGTTGTCGTATTTTAGATGATGACGGTTAAATGTGTAAATCGCATGTGAGAATTAAAACTTGGTCAAGATAACGATTGTTAACAATAATTGTATGCTTGTTAGTGCATGAGAACAATTGTTGTGGATTGTTTGTGTGAGTTTGGAGGTGTTTAGCTAATGAGTCAATGCATATACACATCTTTTATTCATGGTACCTTTCATCATTGATCGCTCGAGCGGCTTAGGGCCCATTCGAACGGACTTGTGGCAGAAAGTTTTTAAAAATCGAGTTAATGGGGACCACTTGAGCGGACGGTCGACGAGCAGACTTTAAGTTGCAAGTTAAAATATTTTCTTATCATTCTTTTCATCCCTCTCTCTCTAGAACAGAAGTTGAGACCTAGGGTTGGGTTTGGAGAGTTCTTGGAGCCTTCTTTGCTCCTCTTGAGTAGATCCCTTGCTTCCCTTTGGTTGAGCACCCATTAGAGTCTTGAGCTAGGCATTGGAAGCTTCCTCTTCGCCCATCGGTTGGAGATCTTTGTGATTGGAGATTATTAGGAATTCATTCTCGTGCTTTGTGCATCTAAAAGGTAAGATATATGACTATTCTTGAATATCTATGTGATATGAGTTGTATTTTTGAAAATATATACATAAAAGCATAAAAATAGTATTTTTGAAATCCAAGGTTATGGCTTGATGTTAAAGCATCTTAAACCTTAGATTTGTGGATGGTTTATAATGGTTCTATCTTCTTATTATTGTTGGATATGATTGGGATTGAAAAATACTGGATTAGGGTTGAGTCAAAACTATGAAAATTGGGGCTTCCGAGATTAAGAGATCTAAATGTTGAAATTGATGGAAATTTTGGGACAAAGTGGAGTTATATTAACCTATCGCATGTATATTTTATGAGTTTATATGGTATGTAAAAATGGTGAGTGTTGCATTGGGGGATTTTTGTGCAAAACCAGTAACTCGTTGGATATGAACCATATGAAATGTTAACTTTGGAATTTTTGAACCTTTATACTCGAATATATATGATTTATTGATTTATTAAGTACCAAACCTGGATGGCACCTATAGATCTAGGCATAGTTATTACCACCAGGTCACGCGAGACCTGAAGGATAAATACCCATTCTATAGTCCGACGCGGAGAGCACACATTTTTAATTTCTCTCTAAAACATCGATGGGTGGGCTGCCCAAGAGCACGCTTTTACGGGAATTAACCCGAATGAAAGGCCTACCTTACATTGCGCAAGTTTTTGGTGTTTCACTGAAGAGCTACTAGAGCCCAAACTTAGACATTCAATTCAATCACACGGTACTTTAATTATATCATTTTCATTAACCACTAATACAAGTCCAACTGTCAACCCGATTCCTCTCGCCTAACCCCACACCATTACGATTCTAATCTCAACCAGAATTGGGTTGGCAAGCCATAATTGAATGATGTGGCTAAACTATGGAACTTGGAAAACTTTGGGTTGGCTGGGAAATAGTGGGGTGACATGTTGAAACGGTTGGATTCATTACGGTCATAGAACATTGAACTGTGGTCTTTACATGAAAATTCGGTTATGTGACGGGAATTTGGTTTGGATAAACGGAATTGATTTTTTGAGAAAATTATATGTTGCATTTCGCATAACTATCATCGCATGTCATACATATGTTTATTGGTAGTTAATTTTCTACGAGTTTCGGCTCATGTTATTTAACAACATTTCAGGTGATAGAGAGAAGAAGGTGTTGGAGTAAGATGGATGGTCGCGGGGACCATTTTGAGTAGTTTGATAGAATTACATATTTATTGGTAACATCTTTTGATAAATGAAATTACAAATGTAATTCTCATTTTGAATATTTGAATGAAGATATTTTGGATTAGAGTAACCCGTGTTGTAAAGTCCTAAGACCATAAACTCAAGACTTGTATGCATGCAAGGGCGTTGGGTTCGTTTTATGGGTTGAATTATTTGGTTTGGAATGAAATGTCATGATTTTACAAGTTTGATTCCGGGTTTTTTGGTTGAAAGAAGTTATTTCATTATCAATGGGATGTTCAAATGATGAGGAAAATGTGTGACTTTTCAACACTTAGAAATTTTTTAAAGATTTTGAGCGGTGTGCTTTCAGGTATTTCACCGCTCGAGCGGACTCTGCTGAGTGGTTTATTTTTTGAATTTGTTTTCAAAAAATGGGGTTTTACTAAACATTTTTGGGATATCCTTTGGGATATAAATGAGCTATTTTTTAGAATTGCTTATAAACGAAATCGATTCTTTTAACCACCTCGTTGATGAGAAATTTGAAAATTTGGCTTTTTTTAATAAAATACTTTCTTCATAAGTTCTTTTGGGTTGAATTTCTTAAGTCGGGTTCTTTCTTCGTTAAATTGCACGGAGAAGTATTACTACGAAATCGAGGCGTTACAACGGCGTGAGATTTTTGACGAGATTTTTTTGGATGGAACTTTTTATTTCTGTTTAAGAAGGAATTTGGTGAATGAAATCATCTGTAAATATAATATAAAGATATTTTCGATAAATATTAATATTGTGAGACTACTTTTATTTAAAAATATGTTAAATAGGACTGATCCTTAAATATCAACTACTATTTGGACTTTTTGCAAAATGTCTCTTTAATTTAAGCCTCGGTAGCCGGCCACCTATGGGAGAATTTCAACTCTCTCTGTTTTCTTTGGTTTAAGTGTTCCTGGTGTAGCTAGGCATTGTTGAAAACTTCATCTTCAAAGTTTTCCACAGTTGTAGTTTTAAAATAAAATTATTTTATTTCAAAATAATAATAAATAATATTTTCAATTATTATATATTTTATTATCTGTTTGTTACAGGTTTTATGTGACTTAAATTACACTTATTATTTTATGTTATAAATTTGTAACCGTTTGGGTTTTAATATCTCATAACATAAAATTATTATTTTTTAAATGTGAATTGAATAGTTTGTTATAACTTTCTCATTAGTACACCTTTTTTTATGGTCTTTGAAAATGGAAGTTATAATATATATTTATATTTTGAATCAGTTACAAAAGGTAATTTGGCTCGCATGTATGTGATGGCTATATATGTAATGGGTGTGTTTCAAAACAATGTAATTTGATGGTTAAAAATATTATGCATATTATCAGTTTTGTTTGTAGTTTGATCCTGGGATAATCAATTGAGTTGTTCCTTAACACCTTCACACTTGCGAGTGCGCACTTGTAGGGAAGTAACAGGTAAAACCTGAAAAGTAAAATTCCAACAACCTATTGTACCCGGTCACACATTTCGATGGGCAAAAATCTATTCTTAATGACAGTGAAGTTTTTTATGCCTCTGTTAATAAGTTTTCTATCGTTGATATATTTTATTTTAGTATAATTATTTATCTTTAATATTTATTTTTTAAAGATATGAAAATTGAAAATATTCATTTCATACGTTTACTTGAAAAAAAATTGATTTAAAAGTGGTGAGAGAATTATTATTTTATAAAAATATTTATGAACTCAAAACAAGTGAATTGAATAAATCATGTTTGAAAAATATATAGTTTGAGTGTTCAAAATTTAAAGACAGAATGTGGGGTAAATTTTTCGTCACTTGTGATGACTTTAATATGTCAAAAGAGTGAAATTGGTTATTAGATCACCCTGTTCGCAAATCTTCGTGTGTTTGGTCTTTACACATTTGGTATTGATTGAGCTGTGAGAAAAAATTATTGTATTTTGTGATCATATTTAGATAACAAAAATTGTTGGTGATTAATTTATCATATAATAAGATTATTTGTAAACG
Source organism: Heliamphora exappendiculata (assembly GCA_034768845.1). Classification (NCBI taxonomy): domain Eukaryota; kingdom Viridiplantae; phylum Streptophyta; class Magnoliopsida; order Ericales; family Sarraceniaceae; genus Heliamphora; species Heliamphora exappendiculata. The sequence goes on along the minus strand of JAOTRH010031472.1, from coordinate 13,527 downwards.
TTTGAAATAATTGTGAAAAATAATTTATTTGTTGCGACTTATTTGTTATCGTGGTAAAAAAATTTATTATGAGTTGTAAAATAAAGAGAAACCACTGGCAATTTTGTGACAGTAAATAAATAAATTTTGTGAAATTGTTGATTGATTAGTCTATATTGCGATTTTAGCCTTTGTGACACTCTTACCCTGTGTGACGATATTAGCAGTGTGAAATTATTGATTGATTAGCCTGTGTGGCATGATTAACCTGTGTGGCGACTTTAGCCTTTGTGACACTCTTAACATGTGTGGCGATATTAATAATGTGAAATTGTTAATTGATTAGCCTGTGTAACGTAATTAGTCTGTGTGGCAACTTTAGCTTCTATGGCACTCTTAACCTGTATGGCGATATTAGTAATGTGAAATTGTTGATTGATTAGTCTGTGTGCGACTTTAGCTTTTGTGGCGTAATTAGCTTGTGTGGGAATATTAGTTTGTATGGCCTTCATCACTTAAGTGGCATTAATTACTTGTGTAGCATTTACTCAGAAATGGTGATTGTGGCCTGAGTGGCAACACGCGACTAATAAAGTCTGTGAGATGTGAATATAGAAACTTGTTGAGAATAGGTGAGACAAGGAAATTCACGTTATTTGTCCAAAAATCACGAAAGCTTGGAGTTTGTGAAATATATATATATGCGTTACAGTATCCATATATCTTGTCATTTACATATCGTGCATTTATTTGTATTTAGTCACATCCTATTGAATCTTTATTCACGTTATTTAAATCTATGTTTTTCAGGCATTGACGACGAGAATTCACTTTAGAAGAACTCGAGCATACTTTGGAGTTGTTTTGTTCTATTGGCAAGATTTTGCTTCTTTGTTTATGTCGTAAATTCATTGCATCATATTATAATATCTTGAGTTATTGTATATCTTGGATAGTTGAGTTGTTGTATATCTTGGATAGATGAGTTGTACGGCCTTGAGGCCAAGAATTTTGTATTTTGCATGAATGCAATTGGCGTAAGATCCCTTTTCGACAAGTCAATTCAGCTGTGGACAATGGTATGTTGAGGGGAGTAAAAACTCTCATTGGATTCAGTAACGACCTGGTACAAACCCTAGTTGTAACAACCCTATTGATAATGACCCATATAATGACCCTGCTCAGATCCTAGTGTTAGTGACGGATAGTCCACGAGACCATAGAACACAGAAGATGTTCAAAACCCTAACTCGAATCGAAAATCCTAAGTTCAGCTCGAAAGCCCTAGAAAGGTCCAAAACACAGGAAATAAAACCCTAGTACCGGAGAATCTCCTAACCTTCTAAATGAGGTAAATATCATAAAATAATAAATTTAAAATTTAAAATTATCACAAATAGGGAAAAATGACCGTTTTACCCCTAGTAAAGCAAAAAGTTTTAACAATCTAAATTTTGACATATGGATACCCTAAATCAAGGATTTAAGTACAATTAAGTAGTAAAGGACAAAATAACATAAAAAATATAAAAACTTCCCCTTAGTGGATGACCACGTTGGGGGATGTGCCAAAAAGTGACTTTTTTTTCTTCATTTTAGTTTTAAATGATGAGAAATGTATTAAATGAAGTATTACAATGATCCCATACTTGTTGAACAAGTAATATACCGAATAATATAGTGTTATAAGTTAACAAAAGCAAACAAATTATTATTAAAGTTCATACACAACAAAATAAGTCAAAAATTCTTATGTTGTCAAAATAGCTTAATTTGACTTAAAAGACTATATCTATTTAATAGCTATGGAAACTATGGTAATACATGAAAATACTATATTTCTCATGAACATACAAAAATAACACGTTTCAATAGATAAAGACACCAAAAAGATACATCAAATTAACTTTTAATACATTTTTTTTGCACAATGGGGGCACGCAAATCGAGGCAAAGCCCCTGATTGATGGGAATCAGATTTTTTATCCCCCAATCAGCCCCCTAGATACATCTAGCTTCCCCATATCTGATATTAGCCCACAAGAATTATATCAACTCAAATCAAACTCAAAATCTCATTTAATGAAGTGAAGAAAATGACCCTTTTCATGTACTTTTGGGCTCCTTCATGTTCCCTAGCCTTGCCTATATAAGGAGAGCCAAACAACTTCTTATCTAAGTGATATTTTTGGCCAAAGAGAGGGGAGAAATCAGAACACTTTGTTCTTGAGGGTTTGGGAGAGTTTGAGGAAGAAGAAGGAAGAAGAAGGGAGAAATCGAGGCGGATTTCGAAAGCTAAGTCCAAACTCATCCTCCACCATTCTTTGATCTCTCAACAAAATTAAGTAAAACCTTTAAACCTTGTATCTAATATCCCTCAAAACATCCCCCCAACACACCCCTTAAACCCCTCAAAAATGAAGAACCGAAATAAAATCGAAAAGGCGTTGTAGTTGGAAACCTAGGGGCTGTTTTGATTATCAATGATATGAGATATTGTTGTGTTGTTATATTTGAGTTTGATGATCTCTAAAGGTGTTGGAGTCTTGATATTCAAGTTTGAAAGACAAGCATGAAAGGAAATAGAACCAAAACTTGACATAACATAAGTAGAGGACCTAAACCCTAAGAGGCTTTTCTAGAACTTTGATGTTTCTGCCTAGAGAATTGAAATGCCATAACTCAATGTATAAAATTGATCTAAGCATGATTTTTATGTCCAGAGTTATATTTTTTGTGTTATCTATTATCCAAAGTTAGTTTCAACTCATTTTCAAAACCAAAACTCAAGATATTGTAATTTTACCAAAGTGTGTCATTTTCTAACCAGTCAACACCACCGACTTGGAAACCCTAGTTTATAACGAGATCCGAACTTTGGTCAAAACATAAAAGTTGTAGATATCACGTGTATCCATTTAACCACCAAAAATGAGAACGACATATTAAGGTTTGATAGGTGAAAACGTCTTTTAAATTCTCTGCTGAATTTCTGCCAGTAAGGAACATTCGGTCACATATTTTCATATAGCTCAAAACCCCTGTTTTCAGTGACCTATTCCAAAGGTGATCTACATGAACATTGTAGCTAACATATTGAGGTATTTTATTTACAAAAATAAAATCTTAAATCCTCGGGATGATATCCAAAAACCATTTCAAACCCTCTATCCAAAACCGACTCTACTGAGTTTTTGCGGCTAACAAAACATATTTTTTAAAATGGTCAAAAATTCTAACTTGTTTCAAACAACTACCCTTAGCTCTAAACATGAAACTTGTAGGGGAATTATTAAAATAGAACATACTAAAAAAGGGGGCTCATTTTGACTTAATTTGACACCCCAAAACTGAGAGAAACAGAAGCTAGTTTTGGTAAAAATCTAGTGAAAGTGCTGAACCATTTTTTCTTAGAATGAAATATTTACCCAATTGTCTTAGGATTTGACCTTGGTGTTAAATATGATAATTGTAGGATATATTTTTATCTAAATGGTGTATAAAAATCATGACTTAATTCCAAGTCTAGATGCTCTAAAACTTTGTTGCCCCTATTAATTTAATACTTGGTTTTGGCCCTAAAAGTTGTTAAGTGTGATTCGAGCACCTTTTGCTATGAGACCCGAGTTTCTGTTTGATGACTTATTTGAATTAGTTGATTAGTGTTTCTATTAAATGTATGATGATCTAGAACCGCTACTGTTATATTGAATTATATCTTGAGAATTGTAGCATGTGCTTCACATACGTGTACCTTATGCTTTGCGCGTTATACCTTGAGTTTTGCCATGCTAGTTGATGCCAAACTATGAATTGTTGCACTTGATATTAATGGTACACATTATGAGCATTGTCATTTGCATCCTGGCATATTGGAGTCCATCTGTGTAAATCGTTGTTGGGATGGGCTGTATTGATTCTAAGTCTAGGGTATTCCTGGTTGTCTTTTTTTTTGAAAATGTTTTGGTTTGTACACCCTGGGTATGTCCCCGGTGTTTAAAATAATTTTGGCTTGTACACCCTGGGTACATTTCCGGTGTTACAGATTTTGTTTATACACCCTGGGTGCATCCCCGGTGTTAGAAATGATTTTACGGATATTATTGGGCACTATGGGTTCGTCGCTAGTATTTTGATTTCGATAGCTTAGACTTTGGGGTTGACACCGGCGAATGCATCACGAGTCTTAAGGTGGGACAAACTGGTTGGGATGAATTCCCCTTGTACACCCTGGGTTCATCTCCGGTGATACGGATTTGGTTTATACACCCTGGGTGTGTCCCCAGTGTAGGAAATAGTTTATTGGATATTATTGGCCTGGAGTATGGCGCGGATCCCATGCTGTTGCCATTGAGTAAAACAGCTATGGCATGAAGCCAGGCGATGTGGTTACTATTCACAATAAGGCGCGATGATGACTTTGGTGATTAATTAACCGTGAAAGTCTATTCTGGTGATTCCCAGCGTGGAATCCCTGATATAATCTAGGTGCATCTTGTGAGAGTGATGGCTTTATCCAGAATGGGGGTTCAGCAAATTGACTTCGTTTGAATGGGAGATGAAGTTGGTAGCATGAGTAGTTTGGTTCTTGTTATTTGTAGGGTATGCTCTTTTCAGTTTTTGACTTGTCTCTGATTTCTCAATATCACCAGCCTGAATCGCGTCTTCTATCTGAACTCCTGCATCAAATAGCTGGTCGAAAGTGGACAGCGGTTGTGTTATCAGATAACGCTTCTGTGGAGACTACAAACTCTTCACCACAATTCTGACTTGTTCTTTTTAAGTTGGCCGATTTGTCATTTTGGCCGCCTTTTCTCTCCAGCTAGTTAGAAAGCCTACAAATGATTTTCAACCCTCTTGTCGAATGGTTTTGAGTTCCCGAGTAATGACGTCTAATTGGATATTTTAGCTATGTTAACTGGCGAAAGAGTAGCAATATCTTCCCATGTCCTGATTTTTGCAACATCTTGTGAAAGAAACCATTTCTGCGCTGCCCCAGAGAGTGATCAGTGGAATAATTGGGCCTTTAACTGATCATCAATTTCCATGAGGGAGAGAGTACCAACGTACATCCTTAGATGAATTCGAAGATCTCTAGTACCGTCGAACTTCTCCATTTTTGGCATCTTGAATTTTTCTGGCGGCTTGGCATCAGGGAATAAACACAAACCACCTACATCTAGCATGTATTCTTCCACTCCTTTGCGTTTTTCAATACTTTTTTCATTCGGTCGATCATCTCATCCAACGCAGATTCTCTAGACTGAGAAGTGTTTTCTTTCTCTACTATGATCTGATGAGAAATCCATGGTGGTACAACGACCGATGGCACTTTCGATCCCTGATAATTTCCCCAGAAGTCTTCCCCATTCTCATTTGTATCATCTTGTTGCTCGTTTACACTTGGCAAGCGAGCCTAGATTGCTCAAATATGAGCCTAACACTAATTCTGAGCCTGTGTCTGCTATTTGCCTGCCCTCTGTATCTCAGTAATTGCCTACATCAAGGTTGTCAAGTTTATTTCATTTTCTTCCATGTCAGATGATTCGTCCATTCGTTCGGATATTTTGTAGAGTCTGCTTATTTATGACCGAGCCCAAATATGCACTAGATGCAAACCTTCTGACTCAATGATCTAGACCCCAAAACCTGATAATCCCTAAAATTATAATCACAATTATCGGGTACTTCTCGAAAAGAACTCTAATAACAGTAGCAAACTGTAACACCTCACACCTAGGTCACAAGAAATTCCCAAGAATCATTTTAAAACTTAAACATTTTCCATACTATGAAAGCTCACAAGGCATTTTATAGAAAAGATAAAAAACCACCCTAGAGCGAAAAACAACACCCAACCCGAGGTCTCACTCTCAAGTTAAAAATACATACATGCATAAGATATATCTGCCACAATGCTTACAACACTTGGTTCCAACACCAAAAACATGTATAACATTACATGATCCAAAAAGAAACAAAAGGAAGACTAAAAGATCTTCCGCTCCAACTGGCTCCTCCATATCAATCTGTTAAACAAAAGCACCTGAAATTTTTTTTCAAATCTCACACGGTAAGCCGAATCCCAATAGGAAATAGACAAACAAGATATAAAAGCTAAACATGCTGACAGAATAATATGAATGTTATGACTCTTCTGAGTGTCAAAATGGTTTTTCATGATCAAAATGAGATGCGAAAAGATATGAAAATTTTGACTCACACGAGCCTCGAAACCTGTTTTACTTTTCACATCACAAGTGTTCACACAAACTTCATAATGCTAAACAATTATCAAAACATAAACCACCCACCAACATTTACGATTTCACACAACATACGATGATTCACACGCAATACATGCATCTTCACGGGCTTTCACTGTAGGACCAATATCCACTAAAGGTTAACTCCAAACCTCCAAAAAGATTTAATTTTCACAAATGTTTACACAAATCTCTACCTTTTTCTAAAACTTGCATTTCTAAAAACCACGGACCCATACACGTCTAACATGAAAGAAAAAGAAAGAAAGAAAAACACCCCTAATAGTAGTTCAGTCGACTGAAAACCACCATTCAGTCGACTGAAAAGCTACTGGAATTTCACAAAAATTCTTCAATGTCCAAGTCAGTCCACTGAGTCACCAACTTCAGTCGACTAAATGTGGAAGAAAAAGCCCTAGCCAATGGAAAAACTTCACAGATCCAAGCACAAGCCCAAATCAATCCAACCAAACTCGCATTTTTTGAAACCCACGGACATACACAAGTCCACAACTTTGAAAGAAATCGAAAAATACTTTTAAAAACCTTTTCGTCCAACCAAAAGCAACCAAACACGTTTTAAGAACATAAACTAATTTTTATGCATTTTTAAATGGTAAAAACACATACAATTCGACGTAGCACCCCTTACGAAAGTCTAGAATCCTACCTAATTGAGTTGAAAACTCGACGGCTTAAACTCAAAAGAAAAATGAACTTCGTCGAAATGAGATTTTGTCCAAGTGAACGCAAAGCCCTTGGCAGGGATAAAAAAGATCCGTTATTCGACCGTCAAAAACCAACCCCGGGCCCACCAAAAAGTTAGAGAGAAGGCATAGAATTTTGTTTGAAAAGAAAAGAAACTTAGCTAGCAAGCTAAGGGTTTTAAAAATATTTACCAAAAGATGATATTTATAGGGCCCACCAAATTTTTTATTTTTTTAACCATAACGTCCAACGTTCCTGGGAACCAACCCAGAATGCATGTCAAAACTCGAACATGCATAAAACACATATGAGACCTCAAAAAGAAGATTTACCTTAAGATTCTAAAGGTACAACAGACAGCACTCCGGCAAGAAAATAGCTTTAAGCCAAATGAGACCTCAAGACAAAAACCTAAATGGAGGTTTGGGAAGATGAGCCTAAACGGCACCAAGGGTACAAAACCAACAAGCAAGAAAAAACTCAAAAAAGAGAAGGCTATCCTAAACCAACAATGAGGCCTAAGCCAATAATCGAGACAAAACCTGAGATTCTAGACCAACAGATCAAAAATCGAATAACGACCTGAGAGGGAAACTATTTTAAAATAAAGGAGCACCGAAAGAAGACCAGGGTCGAAACCCAGGAGCGAGACTATTTTAATCTAAACAAACAAACAAAGATCCTACACAAACACAAGCAAAACATACAATTAAACAAAACAAATAATCCTACCAGGTTAATACCTAATGGTGGGTTCTAGGCAATTATATGCAGAAATGGCAAGTTTTGGTCAATAATCAGGGTACCGTTTGATTAGAGTCGAGTATATACCTCCCATACCTGGTGTGATGCAAGGCATAGTCAAGCGGTACGCAAGAACTTTTTTACTATGCCTGTGAAAGCATGCATCCAGTAAGGCCTACCCGTCTACTCAACATAGCCCTGAGATAGTAAACTGACCATGGTATCGGGTTGACTAGGCAGGGAGTTGAGAACAATGCAAATGTGAGACCCCGACCTATTTCCTTTTTCGGCGTTTTTCAACGTGTTTTACATGTTTTCGTGATAACATGTTTTTATTGCTTTAGATGCATGATCGGGCTTAGATATGCTTGCGGGGTAGGTTTCCGGGGCCATGGGCTGTTGTGGTGTGAATTTTGAAAATTCACAAAAAAAAAATTTAGGAGGTTTATAAATATCTAGAGTTAGATATTTTCAAAAAGATATTTTTCAAAACTTAACTCTTAAGTTTTCTATTTTTCTCTCTGCCTTCTCTCTAAGTTCTCGGGGGCCTGGGGCTCAGTTTTCAACGATCCAACAGCAGATCCTTGCTTTTGGCGTCATGGGCTACGCAACCATCCGGTCAGATTTTAATTCCAATAAAGTTTAATTTTGCACGTGGATCGAAGCATCGAGTTTTTAACTCACCGAGGTAGGATTCTAGACCTGTATGTGTTATAAGGGTGCTATGGGTAATCAGGTGTCTTTTTACCGGTCGAATTGTTGTAGATCTAATTTTTTGTAAAGTTGGGTTTTTGGGTAAAAAACTGGGGTTTTATCAATTTCTGTGGATGGAATCGGGTATCATGGGTTTCTTTCGAGGTTGTGGTGTTGGGCCTTGTTGTGTGGGTGCTCGAGGGTGCTTAAAAAGGGAGTTTCGAGGCTCCGATTCGGGGTTTTGAAGTACAAACCCGTAGCTCAGAATCAAGTGCCACCGAGGTTCGGTCGACTAAACCATGGGGTTCAGTCAACTGAAGTTTGCATTTTGGGTTCGGTCGACCAAACCTATGGGTTCAGTCGACTGAACCGTGGCTGTTTGGCTTTTTACTTTTCCAGTGAGCTTTCCAGTCGACTGAGGGCTTGGGTTCGGTCGATTGAGGTGCTGGGTTGAGCTTTTCGGTGTTTTTGGTTGGGCCTTGGAGCTCGGTTAGCCGTGTGGTGGCTTCAGGGATCGTGTCGTGGTCTTGGGTGTTCGTTTAGGTGCCGTCCTTGGGTAACGTGCATGGTTAGAGATGGTTCGTTGGTGCGTGGTTATGTGCGAGGCTTGTACCTAGTGGGGAGCGTTCTGGCTCGCTATCCCTTTTTATGGATATGGTGTTGGTGAGAACCGTGTACTAGTAGGTTCGAGGTTGGCCCTTGGTAGGTCATTTTCTAGAAGCCTGTCTGTGGTATTGGGCTTGAGGCATGTGATGTCGGGTTGGGTTATGTGGAACGTCGTGGGCACATGTGTTTCCACGTATATAGAACTATGCTTAGCTTTATTTATACCTGTTGATGGACGGATAGGTGAGTTATGTAATCATGATGTATCTACACTCTAATTCATATATGCATGTATTGCATGGGTCGCACGGGTGCGTGAGTTATGTATGTTGCACGGGTTGCATGTACAGATTATATGGGTGAGTTGCATGGCATTTGATGTCGGTTAGTGCAATTCGAATTGCGTGTGTTGCTTGTGATGTGGTTTATGCAGTTAATTTCTGGGTAGGTTATGCATATACATATGAACTATTAGATGGGGCAGTGGTCCTTCGGTGAAAGCCTGAGAAGACATATTTTGCATTTAATTCCTGATTAAGTTATGCATAGGCGTATGAATTGGTAGATGGGATTGGGATCCTTCGGTGAAAGCTCGAGAAGCACTATGTTAGATGGGGCGATGGTCCTTCGGTGCAAGCCCGAGAAGACACATGTGTTAGATGGGGCAATAGCCCTTCGGTGAAAGCCCGAGAAATGTTAGATAGGATAGTGGTCCTTCGGTGAATGCCCGAGAAGATCCTTGTGTTGTGTGGGTGCTTTGGACCCTTGGGTTTATCCCATAAATTAAGCCGATTACCTCCGTTAATGGCATTGTGGTTGTAACTCCGTATAGAACTTGTTATTACTAAGCCAGTCGGTGTGACTCGGGTCTAGGGTAATGGGCAGGAGTCTACAGTTGTTACCATTATATGTGATTTTATCGCTTTTTCTTAACTATGGCATGATATCTGCTAGGATAATATACATAGTTTAAGGATGGAAATGTGTGGTTTTCAAGATGAAAAACCGGTGGTTTTTGAGAAAAACCCTTTTTGGCTTTGTGGTCGAGTTGGCTCCCACCATTGATTGCATGATTTACTTCCAGTTGTATAGAACTCTGGTTGGGCTTAGTGAGTCGTGATTGTGCGAGTCGTGTTTCCAACTGTTTTGGTGGCTCTAGTGAGTCGTGATCTAAACCCGTTCTCGAACTGTTTTATGATTTGAAAGAGAGTCAAACATTACACCTCGTTTTCCTAGCATGATTTGCTTATATTGCATGCTTGTCTAGTTTCTGTTGAGCTTTAGCTCACGGTGTGGAATTTGATTTTCTTCAGGTACCGGTTACACATGTTGATCTAGAGGTGCCAGAGGGGTGGAAGAGCTGTAGTCTTCCTTTTGGTAGTTTTGAACATGTATGCTTTAACATATTTTCCAGCATTGGGGCCGTGTAATGTAAGCCATTTGGCGATTATATACAATGCATGTATGGTTTAAATTGAGAGTGTATTCTCAGGTTGGGTATTATGTTTGGTTGTTTGTGGTATTTCACGTAACCCAGAGTTAGGGACATGACAGCAAATGCGTGCAAAAATGAAAGTAAAAAATTCATATTAAGAACCAATGATGTCTTTAAGTCTAACCTACTTATTTGTTTTGAAAAAGAAATCCCAGCGAAATTGTCAGAAAATACTGTGGTGCCGGAATTTAGAGTTTTTATGTCAAAAATAAGAAAATTCAAGAAATATTTAGAAAATACTTTAACATCTTAAAAACTAAATTTTGAAAACCATGTTTGTTGCAAATGGAGTCGTCACTTGATTTTTGAGAAAAACCTAGAAAACCAAAATAGGCTACTAGTCTTTAAAATGTTAACCAGATAAAACAAGGGTCTGGAGGCTAAAGTGTGAACTAGGGAAGGTATTAGGCACCCCGTTCGCCCAACAGTGAGGTTAGCCTCAACTAATCATCTTTGGTTCTTAATTAGATTTTTCAAATGCATGAAAATACAGAAGATGAAAGCAAAGAGAGAACATCAAAAATCAAGTTGGAAAATATATAACATATGTATATAAAATGTTACTAAAACATGTCATGCTTATGTTAGTTTAGGTTATTTGGAAATATTGCATGCGGATTTGGTTCATGTATCCTTAGTTAGAAAATTGCATGTCGCCTACTTGTGTTCCGGTGCTCTTGAGTCCCATGACCACCTGTTCTTCGTCTGTCCCTTTTCTCAGGGTATCTGGGCAAGTCTTAGCTAAGTGTAGAATTACTTGGTCTGAGACCTCTTGGCTGGCATGGCGCAATGTTTTTGCCTCTAGGATGGTGGGTAATACTCTTAGTGCCACTCTTAATAGGCTTGCCTTTTCAACCATGGTTTATTGCATTTGGAGGGCGCATAACCTCAGGAAATTTTAAGGTAAGAAGAAGGAATGGGAGTGTGTCCTGAGGGATATCTCTGATATGGTTGGAGAGAGGCTATCCTCTAGTAGGAAAGTTCCTATTAATTCGGTTAATATGGATATCCAATGTGAATGGGGTTTGGCTATGGATATTTTCTCTACAACTGTTCTCTATTAATCTGGTTTTGTTTTGCAGCCGACTTTCGCGCATGAATGATCGTGAGATTTGTGTTTTCTCTTTCTTTGGAGGGCTGAGCGACATAATCTTGCACGAGTGTTAGAAGATATACACTCCTTTGTGCGAGGGTGGTGAGGTTTTAATTAATTATATTACTTGTGTTTGTTACTTGTGCAGTACATCCAGCGAAGTGGGGAGCTTTGTAAGCTTTGCTTCTTTTACCTTGGAGTGTTGAGTTTTCTATGGAGAGCTTTGTCTCACCTTCTTTGGAGAGCTATATTCCCTTGAGCGAGTGTTGAGAGGGCTTATTTTTATCTCCATAATGCGTTTGTCTTTTGTGCAGGTTCTCTAGAGTAGGGGTAGCTTAGTGAGTTTTGTCCCTATCCTTTCTTTGGAGTGTCGAGAGATACACGTGTGGAGTGTTGAGAGGTGGTTTCTTGGGTGCGTGTGTTCCTTATATAAATACTTTTGTCCTTTCTATTTTCAGGTCTCGCGTGCTGGCTAATCCAAATAAGAAGAAACCTAAGCTGGCTTGATGGTGATTTTGGTGTCCTGTTGTACTTCATATGCTGCTTTGTGATCCTCTGGCGCAGGTTTTGTTTTGGTCAATCATGTAATTTTGGGCCCACAGGTTTTGCTCCATAGTTGGGTGGGTGGTTCTTTTTTCATGATTTTTTATTTCTTTGTGCCTTGTATAGCCTTCCCCTTACGACTTGTGTAAGGGATGTGTGTGTGTGTGTGTGTGTGTGTGTGTGTTTGTTTGGTGGTCTATTTTTTCAGTTTTGGGTTTTCTTTTCTGTTGCTCGGGTCTGATGCTTTTGGACTTGTGGTACTTTTGGTAAGATGTTAGTTTCTCTACTCATATTTTTGGTTTAGCTTACTCGAGCTTGGGTCTTTATGTTTTGTTCCTGGTTTTTGTTTGTTTGATATTGTTTTCTAGTTTTGGGTTTGCCGTCTTCGGTACTTTTTTTTTGGGTAATTAGTTTTAACATAAAATAAAAGAAAAAAATTACAAGATTACAAGGGACATACCCCCAGGGAATTACATGAGTATCATTAGGAGCTTACGTCCTACACATATGCAACAAATAAAACAACACCCCCGCTCTAAGCCGGGAAAAACTAGCGACAGCATATTCCACACACAACCCACATGGAAAGAAAAAACCTACGTACAAGTCTGCGCACAATTCGCACGGATAGGAAAGCACCAGAATACAAAACAGAGGATAAACCAATAATCATGCAAAAAAATTAACAAACTCCTAATCCCTACTGAAGATTAGCTCCCGCAAAGGGTAATAGGCTCCAAAATTCAGATAGAAACAAGAGAAAATAAGAGATCCAGCAAGTAGAATCGGTCATCCAAGCCCAAAATGTACTTAAAACCTGCTAAAGTTTAGCTCCTTGAAAGGCTCCAAACCTCGAACACCAAGGATCTGACTAAGGTGAAGAGCAAATCCCAAAACCAAAGCAAGGTAAACTCAGTCTCTCAGTGATAGTCACACTCCGCAACTAGGGAGGGAAGGATATAGTCTAGATCATCCTGCTGTGGTGAAGAAATAAGTCCATACCAAAGTGAGATTCTTAAATCAAAATAGAGCAACCTAAGGGGAACCAACAGAGGTCTAAGAGTAAAGAGCCAGAGGTAGATGGGCCCCTAGCCAGCCAAGAGGAAGCAACAAACAGATCAGCTCTAGAAACTCCAACTCAATCCTGCCAACGCAAAACCAACATCCCCTGCACACAAAGTCGCTAAAAAGAAGCAGCAGGTGGCCCCAACAAGTCAGCAAAACAAAGGCAGAATATCCCTGGAGAATCCAACAAAGGGAACCCTAGGCCATCCCCAATGAAACTCTACCATCGGATCCAGACGAAGCAGACCAACAGCTACATCCCTACCCAAAAAACCACCAAAGATCCACACCAAAATATGCAAGTCCCAACAAATTGCACCACTAGAAGAATATTA
>JAOTRH010031461.1:0-21041 GCA_034768845.1 Heliamphora exappendiculata | reverse complement strand
TGCATGTTATAGGATTTAGAATTTTTCTTTTGACACTTATTTGTTTTGGAGTGTTATGTACATATTTTATGTATTTTTTATACTTGATTTAGAATGTTTTCTCCACTCCTATTTTTTTTATTTGCATGCATTTGAGAAATCATATTAAAGAACCAATGATGATTAATAGAGGACAACCTTACGGTTGAGCGAACGGGGAGCATAACACCTTCCCCGATCGCCTTAGCCCCGAACCCTTCTTCTTTGGTTAGCGTTTTCAAGATCAGTAGCCAATTTTTTTTTCTTAGTGTTTCTCAAAAACTAAGTGGCGACTCTATTTTCAATAAAATGGGTTTTTAAAATTTTGTTTTCAAGGTGTTTAAAATATTTTTCAAAATATCTTTGAATTCTCTCATTTTTAACCCCCAAATCCCAAAGCCACAAACATAGAAAACGAACACTTACCTTGGATGAGAAGACCAAAATCGAAGCTTGAGAGCAAGATATGATCTACACGGATAGGGAGAAAAGGAGCACAAAAAGGTTTTGAGAGAGAGACAAAAAAGATTTTATGAAAACCTAGCCGGCACTATGTTTTAGTAAAACTGGTTCATGAAAGGCCGCTCGAGAGCTTAGAGGGTCACTCGAGCGCACAACAACCCGAGGCAAAAACATGCATTTGGACCGCTCAAGTGCACATAGGGCCGTTCGAGCTTCACCCGGGGAAGCAAGTTAGAGAATCTAGAGGGAAACACGGAGATTGGCATCTATCACAAACAAAACAAAACAAAACAAAATGACATAGAAGGGAAAAAACTCAACCATATAAAATAATCCAATATCGAAACATGGAAAAATAAAATAGCAGAATTTGGCCAATGAGAACTTTATATAAGATGAACTTCAAGGCTTTGAAATACGATTTCACATGAACAATGATTGACAATATGAATGATCAATATACATTAGGCACATCAGAAATATAGTCAAAACATACAATTTGAAGTCAAACCAAGTAAAGTCCCAATATATGTCTATTGAAGACGTGCGGATGCTCCCCCTCACAAAGAACAAATTATAAAAAAAAAATTTAAGCAATTTTGTGGCAGCTTTCACACTACTACGAACGAAAAAGTAAGGTTCACATAGGTAGCCATTTTTCAATAGCATTGCAGCACAGTTGCATACATAGCGACTGACACACTAACATGAAAGAAAAAGTATGGTTCAGATAGGTAATCATTTTCATAAGCAAGATAAAAAAAAGTAGCATACTCTACGGCTTTTACACTAGAACAAACAAAAAAACAAGACTTGTCTAGGTAGCCTTTCTGAAGCAAAGATTAGAAACACAGTTCAGTGTGAGAGCAAAGTAATGGAGAGATAATCAGATGGGGGTGGTTATAGACATTAACATCAACAATGTGATTTTACTGTAGATGTCAATCAAAAAGTAACTTTCAACCAAAATTTAATGTATGTCACATACATATTTAATCACACATATCATAAACATCACATGGAAATCATATTTCAAAGATTCTCATAAATAAGATCTTTCATAGCTTTCGGACAAATGATTCTTCAGACAGTTTTTTACAATGTTTTAAACAAGATTATTATTCATGAATGAATTAGAACCCCCATTCCCCATTTTTTTTGTGAACTCAAAATGCCAATCCCAATTGATTTTCTGAAAAACTCAAAGCGAAGTGCTTCAACAAGTTTTCTGAACAAATCAGGCAGTTGTCTTTTTGTATAAATGTATTCTAGAGAGATGATGATATCCTCGACTAGCTGATGAATGAAGTGATGCCTTATGTCTATGTGCTTAGTCCTAGAGTGTCGAACAGGATTCTTCGAAATATTAATAGCACTCGTATTATCATAGTAGATAATCATAGACTCTTGGACAAGACTATAATCTAAAAGCATTTGTTTCATCTAAAGTAACTGAGTACAACAACTACTAACAGCTATGTACTCAGTCTCAAAAGTGGACGAGGAAGTAGCATTCTGTTTCTTACTATGCCACGAAATCAGATATCGAATAATTTTTTTAACAGCAGTTAAATGTGATTCTTTAGGATTAGCCTCATAATGAGCACAAATACCAATACTGAATGCAATATCAAGTCTACTAGCCGTGAGATATAAGAGACTCCCTATCATGCTCCTGAATGTGGTTTGATGAATATTTTCGCCTTTATCATCTTTTGACAATTTCACAGATATACTCATAGGGGTTCGAATGAGTTTGGTAGCTTCCAGTTTAAATCTTTTAACTAGGTTTTTAGCATATTTTGACCGTGAGATAAAAATTCCATCATCAGACTATTTAATTTGTAAACCTAGAAAATAATTGAGTTCACCTACCATACTTATTTCAAATTCTTTTTGCATACATTCAGAAAATGAAAAAGCAAGAGTTTCACATGTAGAACCAAACACAAAATCATCAATATAAATTTGTGCAACCAGAATATCATTCGTGTCCTTTTTAATGAAAAGAGTCTTATTCACACTTTCTCTGATGAAATCATGATTAACAAGAAAGGTGGTTAGATGTTCATAACAAGCTCAGGGAGTTTGTTTTAGACCATACATAGCTCTTTTGAGCTTGTCAACGTGATTCAGATAGAGTGGATCCTTAAAACATTTAGGCTATTCAACACAGGAAACTTCTTTTAGTTGACCGTTTAAGAAAGCACTTTTCACATCCATTTGATACAATTTGAAATTTAAAAGACATGCAACAGCAAGAAGAATACGAATAGATTCTAATATGACCACAGGAGCAAAGGTTTCGTCAAAATCTATTTCTTCTACTTGTGTATATCATTGTGCCACTAACCTAACCTTATTTCTCACAACAATTCCTTGTTCATCATAATTGTTTTTGAAAATTTACTTAGTCCCAATTACATTAACATTTTGGGGTCTACGCACAAGTTTCCACACATCATTTCTAACAAATTGTTCGAATTCCTCATGCATAGCATTCACCAAACAATCATTAGTCAGGGCCTCTTTAACATTTTTCGGTTCAATCATGGAAACATAGCTGTAGACATCCCAATCAGACCCCGCCTAATTTTAAGTGAATTCGATAATAAAAATGATTGAATGGTGCCTTAGTACGATTCTCATAAAATGATCCAAGCTCGGTATTTGAACCCAATGATCAAAACTTTCAAACCAATGAAACCAGTTTGAACTGCCAACTCCATTGTGGCGACTGCCGTAGAACTCTTTAGAAGATTTCATCTTTTTGTGGCAACCGTCAACTCCATTGTGGCAACCGTCATGGAACTTTTTGAAAGATTCCACATTTTTGTGGCGACCGCCAACTTTCATTGTGGCAACCGCCAATAGAAGCTTTTGGAACCTCTTTAAACGTTGCGACCGCTAACTCCTAACATGTCGACTGCCAACTTCAAATGATTTGACGTGTCTCAAAATGTGTCAGCATATCATTGGTTGAAGAATTCTATAAATACCGTACCCCAATATACGTTTCCACGATAGAATTTTAGAGAAAAATTTGGTGAGAGAAGCTCTGTCGAGTCGCCGAGCAATCTAAGTCCCAACGCTGAAACTTTGTCGAAGTACCGAGAGCCGAACCTCAGACCGATACTGAAATCTTTGCTTGGATCATCACTCAAGGATTAGACCATTGAAGCACATTCCCCGACTCGAGAATTCCTTAGCAATCTAGGTACATTGTTTGTATCTCCGGTCTTTCTAACCCCATTCCCTATCTTTTATAGTGATCAGGTTAAATTCAATTTCAATTCACATATTTATTTCATTTGCATAATTAATCTTATTTGCTTCATGTAATTTAGTTATTTTTTTTAATTCTTTAGTTATTAATTTCCTGACATTTTACACTTAATACATTATTACTTTTTTTTATTGATTTATTAAATAGTGCTAACATAATTTGACAGTACGACTAAACGATATCGTTATTTTTATAATGCAAGCGCATACATATATATGATTGTAATTGTCAATACTACACCCATTTAATGCTAATATTTTTTTTTGTAATGTAACTTTATTTTTCTTTTTAATACCCCATTTCTTTTCTTTTCTTTAATGTTAATATTTCATTTTACTTTTTTTTTCCTTTTTAATATTAGCGTAAAGTTCCTTCATTAGTATTAATTTAATATTCCTTTATTAGTTTTTATTTTTTATTTTATTTTATTTTTTAATATTAGTGTAACTTTCTTTTTTAGCACTTTATTTTCTTTTTTTCCCCTTTATTACTAGTTTTATTTTCCTTAGAATGTTACATTTTCTTTTCTTTTATTGTCTTATTATTGTCAGCTTTATTTTTCTTTTCTTTGTCTTTTTCTTATTTCTCTTTAATGTTAGTATTGTTTTCTTTCATATTATTAAACTCAAAAATTATAAAAAGTCTTTTAAGCTAAATTTTATTTTTTTTAAGTTTAATTTTTTTCTCTTTTGTTTTCTTTTATTTTTGTCTCTTTTAAAATGTAAATAATTAGATTTTTTTTTGTTAGTAAAGTTTTTTTCTAATCTCTTTTCATTTTAGTATAAATTTCTTTTGTAAACTTTCTTTTTATGGATTTTTATGCATATTTTATTTTATATTTTTTTATTTCTTTTATTAATTCATCATGTTAATGTTAACTTAGTTTGTTTTGATAATATGTATGTTTTAGTTAATTTGTTTTAAATTGTATTTAGAATAGTTTAGCTTATTTTGCTAGCAATTCATATTTGGATAATTTTAGCAATTTTTAGCATATTTTTATTTTTTATTAAAATCATATTAGTTTAGGCTATTTTGGTGATATTGCAAGTGAGTGTGCTCCTGTATCATTTGGTCAGAAGTTACATGCCATACGATTTAAGATTTTTTTTTCTTATTTGTTTTGTTTTGGCAATCTATATACACATATTATGTATTTTTTATATTTAATTTTGAATGTTCTCTCTTTGTTTCTATTTTCTTTAATTGCATGCATTTGAGAAATATTATTAAGAACCAATAATGATTAGTAGAGGCAAAACTTACGATTGGGCGAATAGGGTGCCTAACACCTTCTCCGATTCGTTACTTAGCCCTCGAACCATCTTTTTCAGGTTAATGTTTTAAAGATCAGTAGCCATTTTTATTTTTTTTTGGTTTTTTTAAAAAATCAAGTGGCGACTGTACTTTCAACAAAAAGAAATTTTCAAAATTTGGCTTTTAAGGTGTTAAAATATTTTTCAAACAACATTCAAATTTCCTTATTTTTGACTATTTTTAAAAACTCCAAAATTTTGGCGCCACAATAGCACAAGTGACATACCTGATTTTACCTAATCCCGCATTTGTCGACGAGCCATCATTGGTTTTGTTACCACTCTAATCACTAGATCTACTGGGTGATTTAGCTTCACACGCGAGGATAGTTTCAAAACTATTTGCTCTTAAAGAGTTGTTTTTCTTTCAGAACTTTCATCCACTGTATGTGTTGGAGAAATGGGCTGAACTGGATCTTCAAGAATCTGAGAATTTGACTGATCTGTTTCTGGTGTCACTGTCTTTTCAATCGTTCCTATATCATAAATAACTACATTAGCAGATTCCATAACAGTAGAAGTACGTAAATTGTAAACTCTATAAATTCTACTATTTAAGAAATAGCCAAGAAATATTCCATCATCACTTTCGGAGTCAAATTTACCCAATTATTCTCGATCTTTCAAGATGTAACATTTGCTTCCAAAAGTTATGAAATATTTAACATTTGGCTTCCTACCTTACCACAACACATAAGTAGTCTGTATGGTACAAGGTCGCAAATATATGCGATTGATGATATAGCAAGCGGTATTTATAGGCTCAGCCCAAAATTTGAGAAAAAAGTTTTTACCATGGAGCATTACTCTAGCCATCTCCTGAACTACTCTATTTTTTTGTTCCACTACACCATTCTATTGTGGTGTTTTGGGTGCGAAAAACTAGTGTTGGATACCATTTTCGTCACAAAAGCTTGAGAATTCAGAGTTCTTAAATTTCTTACCATGATCTGATCTTATCTTAGTGATATGCTGATTGTTTTTTTCCTGTTCATTATTCAATCGAAGACAGAGAGATTTAAAAACAGTAAAAGTGTCAAATTTTTCACACAAAAAATTTACTCAGGTAAACCTAGAAAAGTTATCCACTACAAGAAATATATATTTCTTACCACTTATACTCTCTGTTCTAGTAGGACCCATAAGATCCATATGTAATAATTGTAGAGGATATTGAGTAGCAAGCTGATTTATTTTCTTGTGAGAGACTTTAATTTATTTACCTAGTTGACATAAGCTACACACAACTTTGGTATTATTGCTTAGGTTGGGAATACATTTGACCAACTCAGAATTTACAAGCCTGATAAAATCTTTATAATTAATATGACCCAAACGATGATGCCACAACTCTGTTTGGTCAACTTTAGCAGAGTGACATATTCAATTAGTTTTTGGCAAAATTTTATAGCAGTTATTAGAGGTTCGAACACCATGAATAACATTTTTTTTCTTTTTATCCAAAATTAGACAATCAATTTTAGTAAAATGAATTTCAATGTGTGTCACACATCTGATTAATACTAAGTAAATTTGCTTTTAGATCGTCAACAAGGAGAACATTGTCCAATTTGGGTAGTCCCAAAGAATCAATAGAACCTCTCCCAATAATCTTGGATGAGTTGCCATCCCCAAATGTGACAAGTCCTCCATCACATGGATCAATATTAGAGAATAAGAACTTATCACCTGATATATGATGGGAACACCCACTGTTCAAATACCACATGACAGAATTTTGTGCCTTTAGAGCAGTGTGCACAACATTATATTTCAAATTAGCTTTCCTAACCCAGATAGCATGAGTTTTGAGAAAATGTTTAGTTTGAATGCTGGGTTTCTGGCCAAAATAAGGTCTCTGCCTGTTGTCCGCTCGAGTGCTCAGAGGGGCCACTCGAGCGTGCGACTGCCAGTGAATATGCATATCTCTCTGTTAGTTGGCCGCTCGAGCGTTCAGTTGATCGAGAGTTTTTCTGTAGCAGTTTTCTGATTTGATCATGAAAATTTTCAATTTTTCTTTCATGCTGATATGTGGTCTGTGATTTCAGTTTTCTGCAAAAAGGTCTAATGTATCCAAGAACACCACAAAAATGACAAGTTGGACAAATTTTTGAAAAACAGTAGATTTAGGTAAACCTTTTTTGAACAGATTTTCCCGACAAAGTAGTCCTAATTTGAGTAGGCTTTTCCAAATCCTTATCCTTATCCTTACCCGTAGATTACTGATAGTTTTAACAAAGTTGATTTTACCTGTGATTTTTGATTCAGACGTATTTGCCACGTATCCTGAACCAATTCGATATGTCGCCACTTTTTGTACGCTCAAGATTTCATCCAAGCTTAATGAACCTGCATTCAATTTTTTTAAAGTGGTATTAGTAGTTGCCAATTCAGATTCCAATAATTGCACTATTTCTTTACTAGCCTCAAACAGAGACTTGAACTTAACAAAATCATGTAATTCCAACTCGAGTTTAGAAACAGTTATTTTGAGTAAGTCATAGGATTCGATCAGTTCATTTTTCTATTTGTCAGAACTAACCAGTTTCTTTGTCATTTTTGTTTTAAATATTTTTAACTGAGAAATTAAATTTTGAACCTCAGTTAATTCAGACTTAAGACTGGTATTTTTTTTCATCGTTTTAATCTTCAGTGTCAGTTTAGTGATAACTTTTGTCATTTTGTAACTCTCTTTGTTAAGTTTATTATAAACCCACTGAAGATCTTTCTCATTCACATCATTAGATTCATAACCTGAGCCAGAATCACTTTGAGAAGTACGAGACTCATGATTAGACAGTTCAGGTTTACCTGATCCTGTGGAACCAGCAAATTCAATGAACTTACCCTCATCATTCTCTGGTTCTGACTCGTTTTCATCATCAGATGACTCAATCTCATCATCCCATGTCACAGTGAATACATTTTTTTTCTTTTTCTGTTTGTTTGGACAATTCTGAGCAATATACCCATATCACTGACATTCAAAGTATTGTATACTCTGGTTCTAAACTTTACCTTTTTTCTTTTTCGACTTAACCACATTCTTACTCTTGCCTCCAAAATGTCTAGATTTTGATTTGAGGTTAGATTTTTTATTTAAATTTTTATTTAAATTTTTTAACAATAGATGCCATCACCTCAGAATCAATATCAGTTTTATCATCTGACAACTCTAACTCAACCTTAGAAGTTTTTAAAGTAACGCATTTTGATTTTTTAGGTTGACGTAGAGTAGCTTCAAATATCTAAAAGTTTCCAATCAATTGTTCTACTTTAAGATAATCAATATCTTTACTTTTTTCAATAGTAGCAACTTTTAGTTGAAAACGTTCAGGTAGTGATCGTAAGATTTTTCGAACAATGCAAGAATCAGGAATTTTTTCACCAAGAATAAAACTAGAATTAATGATATCACTCAACTTAGCATAAAATTAATCAAAGGTCTCACGTTCTTCCATTCGAAGAGTTTCAAAACTTGTGGTGTGCCTTTAAAGTTTAGAAATTTTGATAGTTGATGTGCCTTCGTGTGTGGTTTCAAGGATATCCCATGCTTTTTTAGCAATTTCATACGTACAAATACGTCTAAATTCTTTATGTGTGACACTGCTAAAAATAGCATTGATAGCTTTGCTATTCCAGCTTGCTTCATCTTAATCTTTTCTCGCCCATTGTTCAGTGAGTTTTAAAATAGTATCAGTTCCAGATTTAACAGTAGGAGGAGTATAGCCAATAACAACAGACATCCACACCCTCTCGTCAATAGAATTGATAAACGCCCTCATACGAGTTTTTCAATATGGGTAGTTTTCTCCATTTAACAACGGGGGTTGAACAGTTGAGTTTTCTTCTCTAGGAAATTTCATGATTGTGATTGAAAAGGATTGATACCTTTTTTTTAAAAAAAGAACCTGCTCTGATACCAATTGAAAAATATAATTTTTCTTTAATGTAGAAAAATAATATTTTTAGCTGTTAAACGGCAATCACATCCATACAAAACAACCAAGAGAAGAACCCACAACACACAGAACTTTTTAAGTGAAAATTTCAAAAAGGTAAAAAATCGCGGGACAACCAAGTTCAGAAAACAAGCACTAACCACGAACAGAAACAATACAACTTACAAATTTTTTGATCGACTTCTCAATCTTTTAGTCCTAAGCTTGTATGCCAAATTCTCGTTGACTGTTCTACTCTTGATTCCTAATGTAATGAATTCTCGTAGCAGCCTTCACCGGTAGAATCTTCCGTCGAAACTTAGAACGCCGTCTAAGTTTTGCTGTCGAATAATCTTCAATATTTGGGATGTAGCAATTGACTCTTGATATAATCTTGAGGGTTAGTAGTATTCTCTCAAGAGATGATATCGTGCATCCTTAATGATCAATATATATAGATCCCCAAACCCAAGCCAACCAGAATAAAGAAACATAAATCTGCCTAGGCACCGTTCGAGCAGTCAGTTGGGCGCTCGAGCGCACAGGTGGCCGAGATTGCCTCCGAAGTTTTGATTTTCTATATTCTCTACTGATTAATGTGATATCTTTTTGGATTGCTGAAGAGACCCAAATAAAAAAACTAACTCAAAGATTGAGATGAGATTATCTAGATCTTTTAAAGATCATAGATAATATCAAATCTACTAAAAGCAAACAAGCTTCCTAATACCAACAAGATTCCTAAACAAAGACAACCAAAACAAATTCACTTCCTAATACTATCTTTCCTAATCACTTATGATTTTCCATATAAAAAAACAATTAAAATAGAAATTAATATGAATTAATTTCTTTACACAAACTTAGGGTTCAAGTTTTTCCAAAAGTGCGTGAGTGGGTGCGCTTATATTTGTGGACTAATTAAGAACATGAATTTTCTATATCAACGTGCATTTGGACTAAAAAAATAAGGGCCTGTTGCGTTACATTTTTTATTTTCACATTTCAAAAAATTGTTGTCCCAAAATAATGAAAATGCAGTTGTTAACAATTTTTATAAAATAGTTTCAAAAAAGTGAATTAAAAAAGAGCTTCAAAATAAGAAAATTTGAAAATTATTAAATGTTGTTTTCAGAATTTTTAAGTCTAGTTTTTCGAAAAACATGAAAAACACAGAATACAATCTCTCAGTCATTGCGACCTCTCCATCTCTGTCATCGCAGTTGTCGCTATCGTCGTCTCACCAGATCTCAATCGCTATCGTTGTCGTTGTTCTCGAGCTTGTTCTCAATCGCTCTCACTGTCATCTCACCAAATTTCAATTACCATCGTTGTCACCGTCGTTGTCGAGTCAGATCTCAATCATCGTCGTTATCGTCAAGCCAAACCTCGAAGTCAAGCGTCGTCGTTGTCGTCTCAATTATCGTCATTGTCGCTTCATCTTCACTTCCTTTTCTTGATTGGAAGAATCAGCGAGAGACTTGGGTTTTAGTTATTGTCCTGTTCGCGTCTCAATCGTCATTGTCCTCTTCGCGTCTCAGTCATCGTCTTCTTCACTTCTTTTTGTTTATTTTTCTAAAAGTAATACACCAAATACACTCTTTCTTTACAAAATATTATGAATTTGTTTTTCAAATTTTTTTTAGAAAATAATTTTTAAATAAAAATTTTAGAAAATATAACCAAATGCACCTTTTGAGTTTTAAAGAAAGAGCTATTGGTGGTGTTTGGAATTACTGAAATTAGTAGCTTATAAATCGTAACTTATAATAAAAGTTGAGTATTTGGTAAAACTTGTAGTTAAAATAGAAAAAAAATAATTATAAATTGTAACAGAAATTATGAACATTTTGAATATATTATAAATTATAACTAAAATTAATAGAAAAAACTAAAAATCAGTAGGCACTAATTTTGTCAAATACTTCCAATTTAAGCGAAAGAAAAAAAAAGTAAAAAGGAGTGTCAATATTAACTCTTTTTTATTATATATATATATATATATATATATATGCACTGTATATGGAGTGTAATCCTTCGGATTATATTAAATTATCCTTGATAAATACTTAATTTATAAAATAAACAAACATAATACTGAATTAAAGTGAAGATATCAAATTTAAAATATTTAATGTCTCGGTACTATTACTAATAGTCTTTGAACTGCTAATTTATCGTAATTCAATTTGAAATTTTCATCCCTACGGTCAATCAAACACCTATAGGGAATGGGTGTGTTATAGGGAATGGGTGTGTTATGTTTTAACTTAAGATTAAATTTTTATAAAATTTTATGATTTGAATAATTTATATTGCATACCTTGTCAATTATTTTATTAATACAAAAATTTAAATTTATTAGACATTGCTGCTATAGCATTTAATCACATCTGATCAGTTATTTATCTTTAAAAATATATTAGTCATTTTAAAAAAATATAAATTTAATCAAATCATATGATTAATGTTATACAATAAATCTAATTTTTTCTAGATGCAAGTAATTATTGTTCCTAACAATTACTCATTCCTAAAAGCACTTTAAATATGATTTAATCATAAGATTAATTCTAAATAATGAAAAAGTCTTTGTAATTATTGAAGAAGATATTTTAATATTTATATGAGGCCCACTCTTCATGATTTAAACCAAATGTGATGAAAAAAATATATGTAAAAAAAATAAATATATGTAAACCAAAAAATGTACAAATCCTTGAAACTATTTATTTTTTGGATATTAAGAATATGTTTTGATAAGAGATATTAAAAATTCAATTTTGATGAAAGATAATGGAAAAAGTTAGATTTAAAATTAAAAAAAAATGAGTTTAAAATGAAAAGATGGAGAAAGAGAGAAACACATCCTTTTCTGTTGTAATTTTTTATCTTTTTAATTTTGTGTTCACATGTTTTACTTTTTTAGCTTGAGAATTCTAAAAAGTAAGTTTGCATATAAGGCATTAAAGTTGAAAAAAATTATTAAAGACGAAAAAATTATAAAAGCCTATTATGTGTCTTATCTGAATTTTTTAAACTTTTTGTCAAATTTATTTATTTTTCTAATTCTTCGCAACGTAGAAAATCTAAAAAATACACTTACTCGTTTTAAATGATGCTGCAAAACATTTACTAAAAATAAATAAATAAAAAAATCTCCTAAGCATAAACTTATTAGGCATGATGTGTGGCACATCCTGTTGTGGAATTCTAATGTACGTTATTAGAGATACTGTAACTATTAAAATTCAATCAATTTAATTTTTATATTAATAATTTTTAATAACTCCTACAAAATGAATTGTTCGAATTACAAATGTAAGCTCACAAAAGTTTCAACTTCACTTGCAAATTGAGGTTCTCAACATTAGAAAAAGCTTAATCAATGCTCAAGTTGTTTCGACAAAAAATATTTTTTAAAATATATTTTTTTATATTTTTTGGTGTTTTGGTATAACGAAAGTAAAAGTCTCCAAAAAATATTTTAAAATTAATGGAAAATAAGTTCATTATGATGAAAAACATTTTTTATTTTTTGATAACAAAAAATATTTTTCATCCTCTTTGTGAACGACGCTGTCACTACTCGTCACATCACCACCGCCACCACCACCGCTACACTATAAGAAATATGAATTTTTCTGCACCACAATATGACACTAATCTTTACAAAATTGTCAAAAATATTTTTAATGACAAATAAAATGTCACCACAAGATTGTCACTAAAAGTATTTTGTGACAAAAATAAAACTTACCACAAAAACATATCACTTTTGGTGACAAGATAATGCTGCTATTAGTTGTAGAGTTTTTTAGACACTTTTGTGTCACTTAAAGTATTGAATAAGAGTCAATAATATGCATAATTGCCACCAAAATTTAAGATTTTGCAATTAACTAAAAGCTTTTTGTGACAACAAAAGTTTGTGACAAATTATTTTTAAAAATAATTGTGATGAATTCCGTCTATCACTAAACCAATGTCGATCACTACTTTCGATTCAACAAATCGTCACTACACTTTTATATAAATAGTAACAATATTTTGTTGTCACAAATTATTTTGGAATTTTGTGATGAATTTATTGTCACAAAACCTAGTTATTAGAACCATGTACACCTCTACCCACACACAAAGTAATCTGTAAATGTTAAAAGGAGTTGAACTCAAGGCATTCACTTCATCAAATATGTTCTGTTATTAACTCATCTATCCCTTAATGCCTATATTAAGTTTATTCTATTTAATTAAGTTTGAAATTAAAAACATATTAAAAACATAATAAATTCAAATATAGGTATTTAGATCATTCACCACCACTACCATCTCACCAACACTATCATCATAACCACCACCTCCACCCCACCATCATCACCACCACACCACTACACTTGCCACCACCATCACAACATCTATCCCCACGGCCACCTCTCCCAACACCACCAACATCACACTACTGTCACCACCTCTTCACTAATATTGTCATCATTGCCACCACCTCACCAATATCACCATAGTTGTAGCTAGCCACCACCACCCCACCGCCATCGTCACCAATATCGTCATCATTGCCACCACAACACCACGATCGGCATCGCATTGAACCCACTCAAATTTTTAAAAAAATTTCTTTTATATATCTAGATATATGTAAACTTTTGAGCATCTAATATATTGACACCAGTAAAATATTAAAAATAATATAAGATGAGGGTCAACATTTAAAAAAATTTCAAATTGTTAAAAATTTAATTTAGTTGTGATATATTTTTTACATAGAAAAAAGTTAAACAAATAATATTAACAATCCAAAACCTTGTTTTTTCATATTATTAACAAGTATGAATTTCTTTTTTGAAAGTAATGAAGATATATAATATTATAGTGTATTTTGTTGAAATTTATTTTGACATATCGTATAGGATTAAAAAATTAACATGATTATAATTTATTACATGACACCATTAAATAAAATTCTTGACTATCCCACTGATCGTCACAACCACCACGATCGCCACCCACTGCTACAACCATTACCACCCTACCACCATTATGCCCACCACCATTGCTATCACTGTCGTCACCTGTATTATCATCACATCTCACCATCGTTGCCACTGCCATCTATAGTTTCCCGTACTACTGTTATCACCACCAGCACCATAACATTGACACTACCACAACCTCTTTCAATTATCGTCACCACTGCCACCACTACCACAATCTTGACTAGCTAATATATTACATCATCATTTATAGAGTCCCAACGAAACATAGAAAAATATTTTTTATGAAATTATTTTCAAACAAACGTATTGTAAAAAAATATATTTTTGCTAAAATAAATAGAGGGTTATTTTTTAAAAACAACTTGAGTAATCTTAGAAAAATGAATTGTCACATAAAGTTAGTTTAACGAGATTTAGTAATAAGTTAAAAATATCGTCACTAATAACTAATTTTTAGTCATAATTTTTCCGTTATTGCTAAATTTGTATCATTATAAAAAATTGGCACCAAATTATTTTTTTCTCCACACATGACAAAATTTATGTGACAAAATAAAAAAATTATCGCAAAACCAGTGACATATTATGTGACAACAATTCATTGTAACAAAAAGTTATTCTGATGAGATTTTATACCGATACATTGAAAATATCGTCACTAGTAACCGCATTTTAGTCACAACTTCTATGTTGTCACAAAAATTGTCACTAAAACTCTTTTGGCACTAATTGTCACAAACACAACGATATATTTTTGTGACGTGCATTGTTACAAAAGATTAGTTTAATAAAATTTAGTATTAAGTCAAAAATATTACCACTAATTACACTTTTTGTCACAATTTTTAGTGCTACATTTATTTTTTCTGTCACACATTTCATAACAAAATTTATGTGGCAAACAAATAATTGTTACTGAAAGTCATAACTTAAGTTTTTTATTAACAACTTGAATTTTTATTACAAAAATACTAACTTTTAGTAACAGTTTTATATTTATCACATGAATTTTTGTCACCAACACCACTACCATTACCACTACCAAGCACCTCCCACCACCTCCCTCCAATGACCCTTGTCACTGCCGCCCCTACCACGACCCACTCCACTGCCACCACAATTGATTGCTTGCCACCATTGTCGCTTCTATCACTGTCACTATAATCCTATCTTTACTACTAGTGTCACTACCACCACCACCACCACCCCACCTTACTGTTGCCACCGCTACCATCACCAGCATTACCTCCTCGTTGTCATATCGCAACCCCACTATCGTTGTCACCACCCCAACCACCTTCTACCACCCTACCGTCCTTGTTGCCATCCTTTCCACATTCTACCACCAAGCCACTACTATCATTGCTGCCACCACATCCCTATTGCCCCCACCGCTATTATTGCTACCTTTGCCACCACTATCACTCCGCCTCTTGGCTAACCGCCGTCACTCCACCATTGCCACTACCACTACTGCCCTTACCTCTACTACAATTACCGCTGACACTACTTTGACTACGGCCTCTATCACGCCATAAATTTTGGGTCACATGAAATACCCACGAATAATGAACCCGAGAATATACTCTCAATATAAAACATATATGCATTTTATATAATCACCAAATGACATACATTACACGACTCCAACGCCGAAAAACATGTTACAACATACATGTGACAGAAAGAACAAAAAGGAAAACTACGGCTCTTTCACTTCTCCGGCACCTTCAAATCAACCTGCGCGACCGGTAGCTGAAGAAAATCAAATCCCACGTCGTGAGCCAAGGCTTAGCAAATACTAGACAAGCATGCAGTCTAAGCTAAACATGCTAGGAAAATGAGGTGTAGTTTTATACTCTTTTTCAAGCCTTTAAAACGAGTTTTCACATGCAACGAAAAAGCGAGGATACAAACCATCTTTTGACTTGCTCACATGAGCCTTGAAAACAATTTGAAAATAGTTTTTAGATCGCCATTCACACAACTTTTAAAAATAATTTAAAAATTGGTATGTCCGTCCCACAATGCAGTTCATGTAATTCATGTATCTTCTCGGACTTTCACCAAAGGGCCACAGCCCCCAACTATGCAACGCACATAATTCGTGCAACACACACAACGCACGCAACCCGTGCAACACATATCTTTACGGACTTTCACCGTAGGACCATCATACGCCATCACCAGATATCTTCACAGCTTTCACCGTAGGACCATTATCAGCCCTAACTAAGGCCTTGTTGACCAGGGTCAACGAATATCTTCACGGACTTTCACCGTGCGACCATTATTCGCCCCTTATATGCATATCTTTACAGACTTTCACCGAGGGACCAATATCCGCCCCACATATGCAAAACAGATACAAATTTACGTATCAACAGGCATCTCTACACATGCCTAAACCAAATGATAAAATCGCATACCACGGGATAAGACCGCATCAAAACATGCATACTAAACCAAGGTTTAAATGCATAAAGTCACATACTATCACTACGTTACACAAATCATGTCATATGCAACACACGCGACTCACACCGTACCTACAATCCATGCAACATGAATCACATGCATCCATTCCTCATATTCCACATAACCATGCCTATAAAACTTCTGAGTTTTAAAGCATGCAATCACGGTACACGTAACGATACTAAAACATGTAATCCACTTATATAATCTATACATAAATAAATAGTTATAAATAAACATAACCATGTATAGCAATACATCACGACGCCACCCGTCAAAACATCACCCGAACGACCCGTCCACACATTGAGACAACCAACACCTAACCCAGAGGTCAACACCTGAACCTCCCATAGAACGGTTCTCAACAAAATCTACCTGTAAACAAAACCACGGACCCACATGTCCCGCACATAACCAATACGCACACAACCGTGCCCCGACAACCCGCATCTAACCATGCCCGTCATCCCCAAGGACACACCCAAACAAATGCCTAAAGCTACGACATGACTTCCAAGGCCACAACTGGACCAATTGAACCCCCAAAAGGCATCCAACGGTATTTCAATTGAGTAACCCCATAATCAATCAACCGAATACTATTGAAAACCAAGAAACCGACCACAAAACCACCAACACAAAACAACCTAGGTCCAGTTGACTGAAAAACACACTAGAAAAAGGCCCAAAATGCCCAACACACTGTCTAGTCGACTGACCCTCACGGTCCAGTCGACTGAACCCAAGAACCAAGATCCAGTCGACTGACCCACGGCCCAGTCGACTGAACTCAAGCTGAAACTGGTTCCGAGCTACGGGGTTTAACCTCCAAACCTCGATTCGAAGCCTCTAAACACCCATCCAACACCCTCGGACAGACACACACCCAGGCCTAACACCAAGACCTCAAAAGAAACACCTAATTTCATCCACCAAAATTTCCAAAAAATGGTTTTTAGCCCAAAAATTTAACTTTTAAACAAAATCAGATCTACAGCAATCTAACTGTTAAAAACACTCACAATTATACGTAGCACTCTTATATGACATGAGCGTCTAGAATCCTACCTCAGCGAATTAAAAACTTGATGCCTCGAACCACGTGCAAAATTGAGTTTCGTCAAAATAAAATTTCGTCCAGATGAACGCGTAGCCCTTCGTGCCAAAAGCAATGATTTGCTGTTGGATCGTTGAAAACCTAGCCCCAGGCCTCCGAGAACTTAGAGAGAAGGCAGAGAAAAAAAGAAAACTTACTGAAAAAATTTTAAAAATATCTTTTGAAAATATCTAACCCCAGATATTTATAGGCCTCCAAAATTTCTTTTTTTAAATTTGTTGAAATTCGCACTGTGACATCCCACGGCTCTGAAAATCTACCTCGCATGCATATCTAACCCTGATCATGCATCTAACAAGCATATAAACACGCTAAAGCAAAAACGCTAAACGCGCGATGAAAAATGCCGAAAAAAATGAGTCAGGGTCTCACAACCTCCAATACTAACGTTACTACACCATTAGAGTTATTTTTTTGCAAAAAACATTTCCCTTCGTATCGAGACAAACGGAGTGTAAATTTAAAATGAAAGTACTATACAAAATTGCAAACCAAGGTCTGTTTAGTAACATTTACAAATTTTTGTTTTTCGTTTTGAAAATACTAAGAATATTTGTATTTAAAAAGAAAAATAAGAAACAAGTTTTGCATTTTTTGAAAGTGGTGGCATAATGTAATAGTGGCTGAATGTGATAACTGAATGTGGTGGTTGGAGTTACTGGCCAAAGGTGGTGGCTGGATGTGTTGGTTGGATGCGGTGAGACCCATGGTGTTTGCTTGTGATGACAACAAATTGTTACTATAATGGTCGAAGATGGCTGCCGAAAGAGATTGGAGGTGGTGGCTGGAGATGGTAATCAAAAGTGATAGTCGGAAGTGATGAAAAAAAAATTAATTGAGCATTTATTTACAAAACAAGCGAAAACATATTTTTTTATTTATAAAAATTTAGTAAATTTTAAAAACTATTTATATTTTTTTAAATGCAAAAATAATTATCAAACATGTTTTTATTTACCGTTTACAAAAAGTTTTAAAATAAAAATAAAAATAAATAATCATATACGCTACCAAATAAAGCCTTATTAAATATATTTTTATTTACAATTTACAAAAATGTTGAAAACAAAAATAAATAACTGTAATAATAAGTGCTACCAAATGAGGCCTAATATTTTTGTCGTTTGCATAGGCATTTTTAATTTGTAAGCAGGCTAACTCGAGAAGCACGAGGACCAGTATATAATTAATAATAATGTTTGGCAATGCTATATGCCAATAATGGCCCTGTTTAGATAGTTTGTTTATTTGTTTATTAAGTTTATAAGTTAAAAAATAAATTACGTTGTTCGAGTAATTAAATAAGTTAAAAATAAAAAAATTAATCAAATAAGTCAAATAAATTCATTTAGATAACCAAATAAATTAAAATAAGTCAAATAAATTGACTTCCAAATAAATAAGCAGAAAAACTCATTTTGGTAGTCTGACTTATAAGTAAATAAACAAATAAGTCACAAGCTATCCAAACAATGTGACTTAAATGTAATTTAACTTATTTGCTAATAAGCAAATAAGTAAACCACCCAAATTGGGCAAATATTTCTTCTATTGTTCGTTTGTCAATAAGTTTTAAGTTAATTTTTATTTTTTGACTTAAATTTCAAAATGTTAAAAATGCTAAAAAAAACATGGTATGAGAACTTAACGTTTTTAGCCTTTTTATGTAAATTTTTTATAAACTACTTAAAAATATTGCAACTTTTATAATACACACTTGTTTCTTATTAAAAAATTATATTTTTAAAATTTACTTGTAAAAGTCTATGAAACAAGGTCGCTGTTGAATATAAAAATATCAAAAAGTAATTTTAAAAAAATTATAACAATTTTAAGTTAAATTTTTTATATTTTAGCTTAAAGCTAATTTAAGCCAATTTTCTTTGACTTATTGCTTTTTAGCTTAAATTTACCCATACAGTTAATCAAATAAATTTTTTATTTATTTAACTTAAATTGATTTTTAAAAAAAATTTAATTTAAAATTAAGTTGCCAAATAATGCAATAATAATAATAATAAAAAGAACAGTAAAGCTTGGTACACCGCCTAATTCACCACCTCACGTGTATAGCTGTTTTCCGTCAATTGTGTTTGGACTTTGTTGTATAATTTCTAGTTTTATTTTTTGTTTTTGGTGTTTTGGTTTTGTTTGGTCATCACTTAAAGTAAGCTTAAAGTCTTTTAAGTTAAAGATTTAAAAGTATTTTTTTCTCATTTGTCAATCTCATTCTTAATTTTTTTTATTGATTACTTTTTGGTCTCGTTTGACAACTAGTTTTAAGCTGAATTTTTTGTCTTTTTATTTAAAATTAAATAATTAAAAAATCTTATTTGAGAACCCAAAGGCTTTTAGCTTAATACTTTTTTCTTTTTTTACGTAAATTAATTATATATATTTTTAAAAAATATAATAATTTTTATTATACATATTTATTTTTTATAAAAATTATATTTTTAAAATTTACTCGTCAAAATCTATCAAACAATATACATATTGAACATAAAATTAAGTCAAACTAAAATTTAGAAAAATTATAATATTTTTTTATTAATGCTCTTTTAGCTTAAAACCGTTATAAGCAAAAAATTTTGACTTATTGCTTTTTAATTTAAAGTCACTCTAACGGACTACGATTTAATAAACAAATATTTTGCTTATTTACCTTAAAGCGACTTTAAACAAAAAACCTAGCTTAAAGTTTTATTGTCAAATGATGCCTTAGTTTTTTTACTTTTTGCTAATTAATCTAATATTTTTAATATATTTCTAAAAATATCATAATTCTTATTATACATATTTATTTTGTATAAAAATTATATTTTTAAAACTCATTCGTTATGATATGTCAAACAAGATTTGCCCAAAAAAATATAAAACTATGTGAAAATAAAAAATTATAATAACTTTTTCTAATTTAAAACTTTTTGACTTATGATTTTATTATATTTTAACTTAATGTCACTTTGAGTCAAATAAATCTTCAACCTTTAAGCACTCCTAAAATTTATCAAATTTTTAGATTATGTTATATTAATTTACATAATTTTATTTTTAATATAGTTGTTAGATTTAGGCAACTCAAAAGGGAGTGAATTGGGTCTTTAAAAAAGGCAATAGTAATTTAAAATTTTTTTAAAAAATCTTTTAATATAACAATAAAGCAATATATGCAAATATATAATCAATGCAAATATTAAAAGATGATGGATAGAGAAATAGAACAAGACGCCAGGAATTTATAGTGGTTTAGCTTTATCCTAACCTATATCCGCTCATCAAGATTTCTCTTGAGTATTTTCACTATTCAGAATACTTCTGTGCGTATTCGACACTAAATCTCTGCAGGAAGTCTCGGTACTTTTGTGTCGACACAAATGTGCTTTGGGGTCGACACCAAAATTC
>JAOTRH010031440.1:0-21041 GCA_034768845.1 Heliamphora exappendiculata | reverse complement strand
CCATTGACGACTCAAAGTACTGTACATTATCTGAACACAATTAATCAATCACTTCAGGATTAAGAGTTCGTGCAATAAATGATAATACGGGATGTGAATCAATTCATATAGTCAGTTTAGAATCGATCATCCTGTTGATCCTGCTCAATACACTCCAAGTGTACTAACACATCGAGCTCGAACATCGAATTCTCAAAACCTGAATTAGATCTGTTCGACCTAGCCAAGACCAGCTACTATAACGATGTACTACAATCGTACCAATGGAGTGTCCGGGTCCATTGCGATTGTGAGCTTACTTGTATAATCTGTTAGAATATTTTACCCGATCTTTCGTGCAGCACGCACCGAGTCAAATACTGGACATAATATACGGACTGTGCATTCATACATCACAAATATAAATATGAAATTATAAATGCAAAATCATCTCAAATGTTTCTTATTAATATGCCAGGAATTCAGAATAAAATACATAAAAAGCATGACTTTTCAGTATACATTCCCAACAGCAAGTCCCAAACTCTACAAACAAAATAAGGGAAAACTATGAAATTTTTTAAACAAAGCAAGAGGCCTCAAGTTCTCCTTCTTTTTGCTGCTTATGTCCCTTCTTCTTTATCTTGTTTCTCCTGATCTTACATAAGCCATGTCTTGTATTCAGCGGAAAGATCAAAACACTGCAACTCGTGTATCTCCATCATTAAACGGAATAGTCAGGCATCCTGATATGATGACAGAAAAGGAGCCCGTAGTATGGATGAGAACAAATGGGCTCGAATGCTGGGGAAGATGATCTGGTTGCGACCAAACTGCCACATGATCCAACGGGGGTAATAGAAGGTAGTCTGACGCAAACCGACCAGCAGAACACTAGGGTGATCCATAGTGGTCAGAGTCATAGTAGAAATCCGCCACCAAGAGCACTGCCAAGTAATGTCTGGGCCAGTCAGAAAGGAAAGATACTGTTGCCAAGATGCCTCAGTGTCGCATATCTGATAACGAGGGCGGTAAAGGAAAGAAGTGGCATTGTGCCTGTCAGTGAGATGCTTTTGCACAAGATTTATCTTCTCCATCAGCCAAATCTGCAGCAAAAGTTAGAACAATAAGAGAAAAGCTTTACAGTATGACAAAGAACTTGATACAGAGGAAGATGTTAAGCTCACCTGGAGAAGTAAAGGGCTGCCAGCAAAGGTGGTGGTCTGGCCACGATGAATAGCGTCCAAGCCCGACATTGTCTCGGCCAAAACAAGGGGTACAAAGTCCTTTCCCGTCCATAATTGGCCAGCAATGTCAACCAGGGTACAACTAACCTGCCCATCAGGGGGAGAAGGAGATACTGAGCAAAGAGGCAGAAGCAAAGTGCGTAACGACGACGCAGTTGAAAGTCGATATCTCTTAGCTCACCAGTAGGATGAAACCTCTCAATAAGCCACAGGATGTCAAGACAGTCACCTGAGGTTAAAAGAGAAGCATCCACCCTGGATAGGCCACAAAATTGCAGCACTTGCTGCCGAACCGAGATAAAGGGGGTAGGAACGATGACAGAACTCCGTGGAGTCAAGTCCAAAATGGAAGCGAACTCTTCCACAGTGGGGCAAAGTTCTTCAAGGCAAAATTGAAAGATGTGGGACTGTGGATCCCATAGTTGAACGGCGGCTTTCAACAATGGTTCGTCGATCCTCATGGCGATGAGATGAAACAAAGAGTTGATCCCAAAAGAAGCAAAGTTCAGACGTTCAATGTGAGAGAATACCTCAATCCATGAAGAAAGTGGGGTAGCCATCTGAGGGTATGCAACAGAAGAGGGAGCCTCCAAGGCTATGTTTATAAGGCAAGAAAAGGCTGAAAACCAAAAACTTGGCGAAAGGCACACTTATTATGGCGGCCGCCACCTTAGAGTTGGTGACCGCCAACTTGAAAAAGCACAGTATAGTGACATCATCATTTTGACCGGGCGGCCGCCATGTTGGAGGTGGCGACCGCCATGTTATAGGTAGTTAATTGTGGCGGCCGCCATGTTTAAATATGGTGGGTGTATTCAGTTTAAAGTTTTTGTGGCTTGTGTAAAATGTTGACTTTGGCATTACACATACAAGACAGTTTGAGCAGTAAAAAAGAGAAGATCACACAACAGAGGAATATAAAGTAGTAAAATTGTACGAAGGCCCCAAAAATGCATAGAAAGCGGCATAATGCATCAAAGTATGACTGGGGCACCCAGGCCCAATAAAATGGTAAACAGGGGCACGCAGGCCCATAAAAATAAAAATGTATCAAAAAAGGGGGGGGCTCTCTCTCTCTCAATGATGTCTCGGGCAGACTCGGCGGGAGAAAGGACTGGCCTCATCTGAGTTGACATCCTCAAAGAGTCGCTCGATATCATCATCACCATCATCACTGTCGGAGGAAGAGGATATGGCTCTAGAGCGGCTCCTAGCAGACTAGATGGATCCTCTGGAGCGAGCTCTGGAAGAAGCAGCACGAGATCCACGGCCTCGAGCAGGAGCTGCAACCGGGGCAGAAGCAGGAGCAGGTGGTGGGACAGCAGCAGCTACAAGAGGCTGTCGAAAGAGATAAAAAATAAGAAAATAGTATAAAAGAAAGCAAAGAAATCAAAAGACAAACACTCACCGGCCAAGGGACAAAAGGGATCCCAGCTGCACGAGAGCGGCATCCTACTGGCGAACAAGGGTCCGCAGGCATCACCAGCATGAGACGGTCCAGCCAAGCCTGATCCTTCTGTTGAGAAATAATACAGAACTGAGCAGTCTACAAATGAAGGAAGTATAGTAAGGGAGGTAACACAAAAGAATAAACCTGCGCATGTACTGGTTGGAACTCTGGTGCTGAAGGAACTGGGATAGGAATATCGAAAGGATACCCATCCACGAAGGAAGATGCGGTCTATGGTATCTCGACACCTCTAACCCTAGCCCCACCAGCTGGACCAGCATCAGCGGCAGCAGGACCAGCATCAGTAGCTGCAGTAGCACTAGCACCAGCAGCCTCCGGAGCCGGTCCCCTCCTCCTACCGTCGGGGCCAGCTAGGTCAGGACCTAAGGGACCCATCAGATGAGCCCGGGCTCAGGCTGTATAATCCCCCTCCACCACGAGAAACTCCATAGCCGAGGTCCCCACTGTCTCCAAGAGAAGGTCGACCCAGCCCAGATGATCGGTCCGACGCATACAGGCTGGAGGAACCACCGGTATGCAGAAATGATCTAAGCTGAGCGACTGGCGGAACACCCTCTCTCCTAGATAATACTCCCTACCAAATGGACCCTTCAAGATACAGTTTAGTGCAGTAAACAATAAAAAGTGAATGACCATTATGCAGTACAATAACCAGTATAGTGCAATGAACAGGAATAGTGATTAGTGTACAGTGCAGTGAACAGCCGTGAACAGGATGCAATACGGTAAAAACAGTAAAATAATACCTGGTCAGGGGTCAGCCGGTCCAGCGAGACCCAAAAGCGGTCTATGTCCTTCCCTCCAGCTTTCTTCCCCTTTAGCCCACTCGAGGAATGACTAAAGGGTCAGCCGCCGAGTTCGCCGGGACATGAAGCTCGAGGGACTCATAAGTCTACAGCTGCAAAGGAAAGGGTGGCAGTCAGCAGATAATGGATAATGGCAAATAAAAAAAGAAGAAGAATAGGTAAATGAGCAAAAAACTAAATCATACCTCCCAAACCCTCTAATATCCCCCAATGCTA
Organism: Heliamphora exappendiculata; assembly: GCA_034768845.1. Taxonomy (NCBI): domain Eukaryota; kingdom Viridiplantae; phylum Streptophyta; class Magnoliopsida; order Ericales; family Sarraceniaceae; genus Heliamphora; species Heliamphora exappendiculata. The sequence continues at coordinate 17,322 of JAOTRH010031440.1, read as the reverse complement.
AGCTCCTGGGGGAACCTGGTCAACGTCCGCATAAATTCGTAGAGAGTGGCAAGAGCATCTCCTCCCTAGTCAAATGAAGCAACCCAATCCAAACGAGTGAGGGCGCCAAGGTAATGCAGATGAATGGTATTCTCCTTGTTCGAAAATAAAGAGGTACTAAACATATACATCAAAAAGCCCCGAGCAACCCACTCGAAGTGGCGGGGCTCAAAGAAGTGGAAGTGGCAGAAGCGCTCGAAGAACTAGGTGTATCAAACCCGGTCTCTGTCTATCTACGCAAGGATGACTCCAAGGAAATATAGCAACGCGTCGGTAGACCGAGCTATGGATGGATCAAATGGAATGGGCGCTCCTCCAACTCTTATACCGGTAATCAGCGCAAAGTCGAGAGGCGTCACAGTAGCCTCAAAGGTGGTGAAATAGGAAGTGTTGGTGGTATCCCACCACCGCTCAGCCAGGATCGTCAGCTAGACCCGGTCATTGCTCGTCGACCCAGTAGGGGTATGAATCGAGCAAAGCTGGAGGCATCAACAATGGCCCGGCTAGGAGCAGGGAGGGCATCATACCACTCTAACACCTCCCGGATGCAAACCTTCCGAAACCTCAAACGTAATGACCGACCTTAAAAGAACGAATCAAGCACATAAGATTTGTAGCCAATTACCAAATCTTTCAAAGTCCTAGAAAACTAAGGCACCCTAACCCTAGGTTCGTGTATATGAGACGACCCTTCAGTTCTAACAAGCCCTAATAAATTAGGCAAATTCTTAACCCTAGGTTCGTGTGTATGTGACGACTCTTCGATTCTAACAAGCCCTGATAAATCAAGTAAATTCCCTAACTCTAGGTTCGTGTGTATGTGACAACCCTTCGGTTCTCAAAAGCCCTAGAAAAAGACTAGACACCCTAACCCTAGGTTCGTGTGTAAGTGACAACCCTTCAGGTCTTGAAAGCCCTAGAAAAAGATTATGCACCATAACCCTAGGTTCATGTGTAAGTGACGACCCTTTGGTTCTCAAAAACCCTAGGAAAGGACTAGGTACCAAACTCTCGATTCGTGTGTAAGTGACGATCCTCTGATTTTTGCACACCCTAGTAAAATATTAGGAACCCTAAACCCTTGTATGCCAAGCAAATCTCTATCCTTTTGTGTTAGAAAAATAACAAAAAATAAATAAATATAAAAAATAAAAATATATATATAATAAGAAGAAGAAAATAGAGGCAAAAAAAGTCCCCTACTTAAGGTTGGTATTTTGCTCCTTTTGCCCCACTTGTTTTTTTTTTTTCAATTTCTAGGATTTTCAGAAAATTTTTAGAATTATCTCAAATTTGTTTATGATTTTCTAGGATTTTCTTAAAACTTTCTGGAATTATCTCAAATTTATTTCTCATTTTCTAGGATTTTCTTAAAATTTTCTAGAATTATCTCAAAGTTATTTCCCATTTTCTATGTTTTTCTAAAAAAAAAAGCTTCTATTTTCTAGGAATTTCTAAAACTTTTTAGGATTTTTATAAGATTTTTCTAGAATTCTTTTAAAAATTTACCCCAAATTTCTACAATTTTCCTTAATTTTCTAAAAATTTTCTTCAAAAATTTTTTTTAAAAGATTTTTCAAAATTTTCTAGAAATTTTCTTTTAAAAAAAGGTTTTCTAAATTTTCAAAATTTTTCTAAAAAACAAATTCTCTAGGATTTTCTAAAATTTTCTAAAAAGTTTTGACAAAATTGCTTTTTGATAAAAATTACCCCTATAGTTGTTATCCCAAAAACAAAAATAAAAATTTCTCCCCTAATTTTTTTTGCTAAAATAAGTGCCATCTTTCATTATTTGTTCAAAAATTCTAAGTGTCCCTACTGTTTTAATCTCTATTGCATAAGAACTTAAACTAAGTTCAAAATTCCAAATATCGCACATCATCCACATCATCAAAATCATTCATCAACATCATCATAAAATAAATCATCATCATTCATCATCATATGGGGGATCCTAGTCATGCGTCTACGTTTGATATATCATACTTTGGTATTTAAAATAGTAAGGATATGGTACATACTGAAGGTCGCTGGCGAGAGATATGGTGGCCAGGCTCCCAGAGAAGAACGTCAGCAGGAGGCTCATAGCGTCTCATCCCGTGGTATACTATGCGATGAGGAGCCGGATCGTAGGTATGAAGGTCAAAAGGTGCTGGATCACCCTCTCCAGCGCCTGGATCCAGAAAATCAGCCATCGCGGCCTCGGCAACAGCATCAGCAGCCGCCTGAGCCTCAGCAGCTGCTCGCGCCTCCTTCTTGGCTTCCTGGCGAGAGGTGCGCTTTGCCTCAAGAAGGAGAGCATCCATTGCAGCACTCGGCTGCGTAGTAGTGACCCCGCTGGTAGGGAGACTGGTGGTCATATCCCTGAGAGTCCCCATCGAGGAACTCTCAGCAGCAGTAGGACCCCGTCGTGCCCCTAAGTCGTCGTCTCCCTGGTCCTATCCCACCATGAAAAGGAACAGAACCACAAAGAGCAACATAAACATCTCGTATCAAAAAGAAGTAAGAAGAATAAGCGAGAAAGAATGTGAAAGCACAAAAGATAGAGAGAGAGGCGAGAGAGAACAAAGAGCTACAGAGAGAGTGAGAAAAGCACAAATGACCCTAACCCCCACACCTCAAGGTACCTTATCCGTGTTCGGAAGTGGCGGCCGCCACCTTCGATTATGGCGACTGCCAGGTTGGCGAAAAGGCACATAGCGACCGCCATGTTGGAAGGATTTACACATGGCGACCGCCATGTCAGAGGAATTTGGTCTGGCAGCCGCCATGTTGTCAACCGTCACGTCACATCAATCATGGCGACTGCTATGTCAAAGCATCATTATGGCGTTTTGGGGGCTGTTTGGGCGGTTTTGTTGTTATAGATATATTTATTATATTTTAATACGTTTTTATTATATGTGTTTTATTTCATCTTTGTGTGTACCTTATTAACAAAAATAATTATAAAAAATACATAAATAATTTTGTTTGTGTTTTTGTGCATATCCTTAAAATTTTATTTTATTATGTGATGATTCTCTTCCGATAAATTTAATTATAAGTCGTAACTAGATTTTTAATTATTTTTTTTATCTCTTGTCTTGTCCCGAATTTTCAGGTCTTAACACGACCTATTAATTCGTGGTTCTTTTCTGATAAATTTAATTTTAAGCCGCAACTAGGCTTTTAATTATTTTTATCTCGTACCTCGTTTCGAATTTTTAGGTCTTAACTCGACCTATTAATTCGTAGTTTTTTCCGATAAATTTAATTTTAAGCCATAACTTGACTTTTAATTATTTTTATCTTTTGTCTTGTCCCGAATTTTCAGGTCATAACTCGACCTATTAATTTGTGGTTCTTTTCTGCTAAATTTAATTTTAAGCTGTAACTAGGCTTTTAAATATTTTTATCTCGTACCTCGTTTCGAATTTTTAGGTTTTAACTCGACCTATTAATTTGTGGTTTCTTCCGATAAATTTAATTTTATGCTGTAACTAGGTTTTTAATTATTTTTATCTCAAGTCTTGTCCCGAATTTTCAGGTCTTAACTCGACCTATTAATTCGCGGTTTTTCTTCCGATAAACCTAAATTTAAGTCATAAATCTAGCTTTTACTTATTTTTATCCAGCTTCTATCCCGAAATTGTGAGGTCTTAACTCGACCGATCAATTCGTGATTGTTTTTCCAGTAAAGATAATTTCTTGGATCTCAACTTGATCATTTTAATTATTTTACCCTCGACCAAGTTCTTAAATCTTAAAATTCGATCTTTGACTTGTTTGCACTCCCTTTAGATCTTCAACTCGATCTTCAGAATTTGTTCGATCATATCAACATTTGCGTCATGTTAACATCTATATCATGTTACATTTTGCATCATATTTCTTGCATATTTGCATTTTGTCCCAGGAATTATGTTTTGGTCTGATCCCTAGCAAAAAGGGCTACGTAGGCAACTCGATGAAAGTCCGAGTACGACTAACATCATATGCATGCTTGTGTGTTTATGGCCTAAGATTGACAGTTCGGTCAAATAGCTGTTGTCTCTAGGTCTTTGATATAATTTGTATCACGCGTTCCTATACGAGTTATTTCAAATAGGGGCAATTGTAGACACTCCAATTTGACCCCACCAATCTTAGGTGAATCCGATGATGAAAACAGGTGGAACAAGTGCTTCAGTTCGATCCTCGAGAAGTGATCCAAGTTCGGTAATTGAACCCGACCATGAAAAGCCATAAGAAGCCTTCAAAACCAATGAAGTTGTACCAAACCATCAATAACTTGTTGCCCAAGTCAATGCAAGAAGTGGCGACCGCCATGTTCATTATGGCGACCGCCAGTAGAATCTTGTGGAACCTTTTCCAACATGGCGACCGTCAACTCCAACATGGCGACCACTAACTCACATTGTGGCATGGCGACCGCCAACTCACATTGTGGCAGCCGCCAACTCCAAATGGCCCGACGTGTCCAAAAATGTGTCAACATCTCATTAGTTAAAGAACTCTATAAATACCGTACGTCTGGTACGTTTTCAAGGACAGAATTGGAGTGTGAGGTTTTAAGGGTGAAGTTTTGCCGAGACGCCGAACAATTCAGAGCCTCGATGCCGAAGCCCTACCGAAATACAGCAAACCGAGTCTCCGAAGTCCTAAAGCCCTAGCTTGGATCACCAATCGAGAATTGGATCACCGAAGCACTATTTCTCCTAATTTGAGGATTCCTTTAGCAATCCAGGTATTCCGTATACATTCTCACCTCGTCTACTTATTTGTATAAATCATTAGATTTTATTCTAGTTTGTAAGTAATGCGCTTAGTTTAAATTACTTAATTTATGCCATAAATTTAATTTTATATTATTTGTTCATTTTATTTACCCATGTAACACACTCACACCTAGCACATTATTATTTTTATTTTAATTCATTAATTAGTGCTAACATAATTTAACAATACGATTAATAATGTCGTTATTGTTATAATAAAAGTACTTACATAAAAATAATTACAATTGTCAATATTGCGCATAATTAATGATAAATTTTTTTTAATTTAGTGTATTTTATCTATTTCTTTCTTTCTAGATTAGTTAATAGTTAATTTAATGTTATTATTTCGTTGTCTCTTCTTTAACACTAATGTCCTATTTAGTTTAAAGTTTTTTTTCTTTTAGCATTCATGCAATTTTCTTTTAATACATTATTTCCTTTTATTGTTAATTTAATGTTTCTTTTTCTTCTAAGCGTTAATTTAATGTTTTTCTTCTAGCATTTATATTTCTTCTTCTTTTCTTTTCTTTGTAATATAGCTTACTTTCTTTTTGTTTCAATATAGTTTTAATTTTTTTAATGTTCTATTTTATTTTATTTGTAGCATTAATGTTTCTTTTCTATTACTTTTCTTTCAATAGTAATATAATTTTTTTATCATTTTATTTCCTTCTCTTTTATTATTTAGTTTTATTCACCAAATAATGTAGCACTTTAATTTCTTTAATTTTCTTATAAAAATTCCATTTAGCACATATTTTCTCCTAATATTAGTACTTATAAAATTCTATTTTTATTTTTTTTCTTTTATAGTTTTATTTTCTTTTATCCTTTTTCTTCTCTTATTTCATTAAAACCAAAAACTATAAAAAGATTTTAAGCTAATTTTCATCTTCAAAGAGAATTACAATTTTCTTTTAATTGAAACTTCATTATTCTTTTCATTTCTTTTGTTTTCTTTTCATAAAAATGTAAAATAGTTAGTTTTTTTTTTTTGTAATATTTTCTGACCTTTTTCATTTGGCACATTTTCTTTTACAAACTTCTTCTCCATTTTCTTTTTCTTCTCAAACTCTCTTTTGTAAAAAACATCTTTACTTTTGTTTTCTTTCTTTTAAATATTTTGATTAAACTCTCTTTGTTAAGATACTTTAGGTAGGTTTTCTTTTATTTGACAAATCTTCATGCATCTTTTATTTTAGTACTTATCATGTTCATGTTCTTCTTTCTGAGTGAATGTTCACAATATGCATGTTTTGGTTACTTTCTTTAACTACATGTTTAGTATAGTTTAAGTCATTTTGTAGCAAATCATATTTATGTCATTTTATCATCTAGTTAGCTTATTTTTGCTCTTTTATTTAAACCCTGCTAGTTTAGGTCATTTTGATTAAATTGCATATGAGGGTGTTTCGTGTATCCTTTAGATAGAAATTGCATGCCATAGGACTCAGGATTTTTCTTTTGACACTTACTTGTTTTGGAGTATTATGTACATATTTTATGTATTTTCTATATTTAATTTTGGATGTTCTCTCTTTACCTCCATTTTCTTTACATACATGCATTCAACAAATTCTATTAAAGAACAAATGATAATTAATAGAGGCTAATCTTACGGTTGGGCGAACGGGGTACTTAACACTTTTCCCAATTCATACTTTAGCTCACAAACCCTCTTTCTCTGGTTAACGTTTTAAAGATCAGCAGCCAATTTTGTTTTTCTTAGTTTTTCTCAAAAACTAAGTGGCGACTCTATTTTCAACAAAAGGGATTTTTCAAAATTTAATTTTCAAGGTATTAAAGGATTTTTCTAAACACTCTTTGAATTCCTTATTTATAAACCTTATTTAAAAATGACTCCTAAATTCCAACGCCACAGCGTCTAAACACATATAATCAGGCATAGGCAATCAACCTCACACGGGATACACCCTCTTTTCACGGCTCTTAGGTATTCGAGCTCAGAGCTTTAATACCAAGCTGTCACGCCCCAAACTCTGGGCTATGTGAAAAATCCATAAATAATCAATCACAACACCCAGCCCGAGAATACACTATCAAAATAAACATACATGCATTGCATATAAATGCCAAACAGCATACATTACAAGGCTCCAACGCCGAGAAACATGTATTACGTAGCCCGGTACCTGAAGAAATAAAAAGGAAGACTATAACTCTTTCACCTCCCCAACACCTCTTGATCAACCAGCGTGACCGGTACCTGAAGAAAAATAAATCCCACACCGTGAGCCAAAGCTCAGCAGAAACTAGACAGGTATGCAAATAAGCTAAACATGCTAGAAAAATGAGGTGCAGTTTTAGACTCTCTTTTAAGCCTTAAAAATAATTTCACATGCAAGAAAAAGCGAGGATACAATCATGTTTTTGACTCATTCACAAGAGCCTTGAAAATAGTTAGAAAACGATTTTTAGATCCCAATTTATATGACACTTAAAACAGTTTGAGAATTGGTCTATCCGTCCCATAATGTAGTACATGCAATCCATGATACATACAATCGGGCCTCATACACCGCAATCACTGTCCTAACACTAAGATAAAGATCTGCACATAAACATTCATTCTCGGGATAAAACCGTATACTATGGGGTAAAATCATAGACCAAACCACGGGGTAAAATCGCATACTTTACCGTAAGGCACGGGATGGAACTGTCGACCACGAATTATACCACAGGATAAAACTATAAACCACGGGATAAGACCGCATACCGCGGGATAAGACCATACACCACGGGATAAAACTGCATATTACAATATACAACTGAACATTACAGAATAACACCGAAAACTACGGGTTAACACCAAAAACTACAGGATAACACCAAATCACCATATACATATTAAACCAAGGTTTAAATGCATAAAGCCACGTACTGTCACTACGTTTCACAAATTACGTCACATGCTACACACGCGACTCATAGAATACTTACAACCCATGCAACATATACCATACGTATCTATTCCGCATATTCCACATAATCATACCTATAAAATCTCTGAGTTTTAAAGCATGCAACTACTATGAGGCCCTGACCCATTTTCTTTTTCGGCATTTTTGGGTACGCGTTACGTGTTTCTATTTGAGCATATTTTTACTACTTTTGATACATGATCGGGCTTAGATATGCATGCGGGGTAGGTTCCTGGGGCCGTGGGCCGTTGTAGCACCAATTTTAAAAAATTTCAAAAATATATATATTTTGGAGACCTATAAATATCTAGAGTTAGATATTTTCATAAAGATATTTTTTAAAACTTAACTCTTAAGTTTTTCATTTTTCTCTCTGCCTTCTCTCTAAGTTCTCGAGGGCCCCGGGCTCGATTTTTAACGATCCAACAGTGGATCCTTGGTATTGGCGTCGTGGGCTACGCAACCATCCGGTCAGAATTTGATTCTGGCGAAGCTCAGTTTTGCACGTGGTTTGAGGCGTCAAGTTTTTAACTCACCGAGGTAGAATTCTAGACCTGTATGTTGTATAAGGGTGCTATGGGTAATCGGGTGTCTTTTTACCAATTAGATTGTTGTAGATCTGAGTTTATGTTCAGTTGGATTTTTAGATTTAAAACCTTATTTTCGACGATTTCTGTTGATGGAATCGGTTGTTAAGAGTTTCTTTTGAGGTCTTAATGTTAGGCCTAGGCTTCTGTTTGTCTGAGGATGTTAAAAGAGAATTTTGAGGCTTCGATATGAGGTTTGGAGGGCTGACCCGTAGCTTGAAAAATGGTTTCTGGGCTGGTTCAGTCGACTGACCTATGAGTTCAGTCGACTGGATCATGTGTTGTTGGGTTCAGTCGACTGAACTCATAGGTTCAGTCAACTGGACCTTGAGGGTCAATCGACTGGACAGTGCTTCTGGGATTTTTGGCTGTTTCCAGTGGGTTTTTCAGTCGATTGGGGGTCAGGTCCAGTCGACTGAATTCTGGACTGTTTGTTGGTGGTTTGGTGGTTAGATTTTGGTTTCTGATTGGCGTCCTATGGTATTCAATTGATTGATTTATTGGAATTGGTCAATTCAAATACATGTGGATTCCTTTGGGTGTCGGGTTGGTGATTGGCCTTCCTCTAGTGGTGCGTAGTCAATAGAATTATGGGGTTCTATTGATTGAAATTATGGAGAGGGGAGTTAGTTGTACCTCGGTTCGGTTGGTCGTGCGGTGGCTCGAGTGTTTATGTGATGTCGTCCTCGGGTGTGACGTGCATGGTTGGTTTAGGGTTTGTGGCACGGTTGCGTGAGTGCTGGTTATGTGCGTGACGTGTGGGTTCGTGGTTTGGTTTAAGGTGGGGTTCTTGTGAGAATCGATCTGTGAGAGGTTTCAGGTGTTGGCCTTCGGGTTAGGTGTTGGTTGTTCTTGTGTGTGAACGGGTCCCGATTTGTGGATGGGTCGTTCGGGTATCGAATGACGGGTATGTGACTTGTGATGTCTAGTCAGGTTATATGGCCAATTACATTTATAACTATTTATTTAAGTAAGTGGATTACATGGCATGATATCTTATGTGTATCATGGTTGCATGCGGTAGAACTCAGAGTTTTATTAAGCATGGATGTGATGGATCTGTGGGGCACTTGCATGTGGTGTATGTGGTATGTTATATGCATTTAAATCCAGATTAGGTTATGCATAGGAATGTTCGGTGTTATCCCGTAGTTTCAGTTTTATCCTGTAATATGCGGTGTTATCCCGTGGTATGCGGTCTTATCCTGTGGCATGCGGTTTTATCCCATGGTATGCGGTCTTATCCCGTGGTTTAATACATGGTCGGCAGTCCTATCTCGTGGCTTACGGTAACATTTACGGTTTTATCCCGTGGTTAGCTTTGCAATTTTTCCCCGTGGTTGGTCTATGATTTTATCCCATAGTATATAGTTTTATCCTAGGAATGTATGTTTATGTAAGGATCTCTATCTCAGTGTTAGGACTATGGTTGCGGCGTGTGAGGGCCGATTGTATGTATCATGGATTGCCTGTATTGTATCATGGGACGGATAGACCAGTTTTCAAATTATTTTTAAGAGTCGTGTGAATCGCGATCTAGAAATTGTTTTTCAACTGTTTTTAGGCTCCTGTGAGTGAGTCAAACATGGTTGTATCCTCGCCTTCCCGTTTGCATGTGAAAACTCTTTTCAAGGCTTGAAAGAGAGTCTAAACTTGCGCTTCGATTTCCTAGCATATTTTGTTTATACTGCATACTTCTCTAGTTTCTACTGAGCCTTGGCTCACAATGTGGGATTTATTTTTCTTCAGGTACCGATCACGCTGGTTGATCTGGAGGTGCCAGAGGAGGTGGAAGAGTGTAGTCTTTCTTTTTGTTAGTTTTGTTACATGTATGTTGTAACATATTTTTCAGGCGTTGAATCCGTGTAATGCTGCCATTTGGCGTTTCTATACAATGCATGTATGGTTTATCTTTGAGAGTGTATTCTCAGGTTGGATTTTATCTAGTTATTTTTGGGTGTTTTACGTGGCCCAGAATTTGGGGCGTGACAACTACAGTACACATAATGATACCAAAATTATGTAATTCACTTACATAATCCATGCATAATAAATCACAATTATAAATGCATAAAATCAGCTATAAGCACACATAGCCATATTACCTCAAACTATGACATCACCCACCACAAAACCTAACATCCACTCACAGGGACAACCAAGCCTAACCCGAAGGCCAACATCAAACCCCTCAAACCACGAGGTTACAAACACCACCTTTCTCCTCAAAAGGATCAAGGGCTTAAACACATTCCATACCCAACCACGATGCACACAACAGTGCCACAGCACCCAAAACCAACCATGCTCGTCAGACCCGAGGACGGCACCTAAACAAATACCCAGGATCACGACATGATACCCAAAAATACAACACTACTAACCAAACCCCAAAGGGCACCCAACAGTATTTTAATTGACAAACCCCATAATTAATCAACTCAATACCATAAGAAACCAATTGAAAACCAAGAACCCAACCAAAACTATCAAAACACCTAACCCAGCACCTCAGTCGACTGAACCCTAACCCCCAGTCGACTGAAAACACACTAAAAAGCCAAAAACACCCAGGAGCACTGTCCAGTCGATCGAACCCCACGGTCCAGTCAATTGAACTCATGAACCCGGGTTCAGTCGACCGAACCTCACGATCCAGTCGATCGAACTCAAGCAGAAACCATTTTTAAGCTACGGGTTTGGCCTCCAAACCCCGAATTGAAGTCTCCGAACTCTGATTCAACACCCTCAAACATCCACACGCCTAGGCCTAACACCAAGACCACAAAAGAAACTCCCGACACCCGATTCCATCCACCGAAACCAACAAAAATAGGTTTTAAACCCAAAAACTCAACTTTTCAACAAGATCAGATCTACAACAATCTAATCGGTAAAAGCACACACGATTATACGTAGCACTTTTATAAGACATGAGAGTCTAGGATCCTACCTCGTTGAGTTCAAAACTCGATGTCTCGATCCACGTGCAAAATTGAGCTTCACCATAATGGGATTTTGTCTGGATGAATGCGTAGACCACGACACCAATAACAAGGATCGACAGTCTGATCGTCGAAAATCCAGCCCTGGGCCCCCGAGAACTTAAAGAGGAGGCAGAGAGAAAAAAAACTTACTGGAGAAGTTTTGAAAATATCTTTTAAAAATATCTAACTCCAGATATTTATAGGCCTCCAAAATATCTTTTTTTGAAATTTTTGAAATTCGCGCCACAACGGCTCATGACCCTGGGAACCTACCCCGCATGTATATCTAAGCCTGATCATACATCAAAAGTAATAAAAATATGCTCAAACGAAAACACGTAATGCGCATCCAAAAATGCCAAAAAAGAAAATAGGTCGGGGTCTCACAACTCAGACTCGAGACATGCATTATGCAAATTACAAGACTTAGAGGACTAGTTTTTAACATCCTTTACAGCCGCATCTATGATAAGCTTGGTGCAATCAGCTGGTGCATTGTAGTCCATCATCAAACAGTTCTGATCAGTTATGCACATCTGAGCCATCTTATTGTTGAATAAAACCCCCATGCCAATGCCGTCTAATTTATCTGCCCAGTCCTCTTCTTGAATCTTCTCTTCTTTATTTGTTACCACTTCTTCCTCTGTATCTGATAACTTGTGGTTGAAGAAAATTTCCAACCCTAGTAACCCTTGAATAGTTTCCTCATCAAACCATGACTTCGGGAAACCATAGTACGAAAAATCTTCACCTTCCTTAACAAAGTAACCGTTCAATGTTCCCAAATACTTTCCTTTCTGCCTTGTCTTTAAGCCCTCCAAATCCTCGTCAGTTGGCTTATACCCAAGGACAAAATGTTGCCACGTTGGCAACACTTGAATGGGCTCTGAAATTCTTTGTTGCTTGTGAGCCAACCCCATTCTCGGGAAATAACATATACGCCTCATCATTGTAACTGCATATGAACTGTAATTTTGTGTTTTATAAAAATTACAAAAACTATTGCAAGGTTTTCATAATTACAAAAACCGCAGAGAGGTTTGCATATTTATATAAATTGTTGAAAGAATATCTAGGTCACACTAAAAGTTTATCTCATAATTACTCCACAGGTCCCTGTTGTAACCAATAAATATGCAGGTAGGCTGAACCAAATTCATAAGTTGTCTTCTAAAACTAAGATTCTTCAGGTTCTGCTAGTACTAGTTCTCGAATGATCGTAACCCATACTACATTTGGAAATCGCATCGGGAATACAATAGAAGGCCGATTCGGAGCTTCAACTCGAAGAATCAAAATTCATACATAAAGAAATGACCGTAAGGTTTTTATCTAAATTAAATGTGGTGGCATGAGTTTTTATTTTGATCATTTGACATCAAAAAAATTTTATCTGGAGCCTGTTTTGGCAATTGCCTGTCCGATTTTTATTTTTCAAAAAATCGTATACAAATCAATGATCTTGGCAGTTTGTCTCTAAGATAAACAACCAAGATGGACGCGAGATATCTCACTAAGAGAAGCCAAGAAAGCTCCAACAACCATCCAAACCCAAACCATATCTCTCACTTCTATTCTAAATAGAGAGAAGTGAAAGGGATGACAGAAAAAGAGCCAAAAAGAAAGTTTTAGAGTCTTCTTGCCAATAGTCCACTTGAGCGGACCCCCATCGCTCGAGCAATCCCCACTTTTTTGGAACCCCTTCCATCTATCCACTCGAGCGGTCTACCCTCTGCTCTAGCGGTCACACTAGGTAGAAACTCTGAACCAAAAATGCTAAAATTGAACCAAATATAAACCAAACACCTCACAACAACATTCTCATGAATTATATTTAACCATTATTAGCAAACATATACAAGCTCAAGTTTTAATTCTTACGCATGATCTACACATTTAATCGTTTCCACCGGACATAATATACCTGTTTTTATTAATACTAGAAAGTAACAAGGGACCGGATCCCTACATAAGAGACAAAGAATGACCTACTAAATATATAATAAAATTTTTATTTATCAAAAGCACCACGTAAATAATGCCATATGTGTGGCATCGGGATATAGGGTTTTTGGAGTTCAAAAAAATTAAAGGATTTCAAGAAATATTTAAAAAAATATTGTAACACCTTGAAAATCAAATTTTAAAAATTCATTTTTGTTGAAAATGGAGTCGCCACTTGATTTTTGAGAAAAACTAAGAAAAACAAAAATGGATTACTGATCTTTGAAACGTTAATCAGATAAAAATGGCCAGAAGGTTAAGGTACAAATCGAGAAAGGTGTTAGGCACCCCGTTTGCCCACCCGTGAGGTTAGTCTCTAATTATCATTATTGGTTCTTAATTAGATTTCTCAAATGCATGCAAATATAAAAAATGGAGGTGAAGAGAGAATATTCAAAATCAAATAAGAAAAATACATAGCATATGTATATAGAATACCAAAACAAAACAAATATAAAAAAAATTCGAAATCATACGGCATGCAATTTCTAGCTAAAGAATATATGGAGTAAACCAACATGGCATGATTCAAATAAAAGAACAAAAATATACTAAAAGTTACTAAAATCAAATAAATTGCTAACAAAATAACCTAAACTATACTAAACAAGATTTTAAATGAATTATACCAAACATGCATATTACCAAATATCCTAAAATTACATTAACATGATTAACTTCTACTAAAGAAAAATACTAAAATAAAATAAAAAAGTATGTGAAAATTTTATATTAAAACTTAATAATAAAGAAAACAATTAGACTAATAACAAGAATTTTATTTTTTTTAATTCATACAAAAGAAAATTTACAAAAGAAAATTAAACCAAAAAAAATTTAAAAGAAAAAGGCTATTAAACTAATTAGAATTATGACTTAAAGAGAAAGAAAAAAAATCTAATTATTTATCATGGATTCTATGGGTTTTGTATAAAAACTAGACTAAATAAAACAGAAAAATAAAATAAATATTGTAAAAGGTGAAACTAAGCTAATGTAGCATTTCGGTCCAGACCTTAGTAGTAACCACCTAAATTATAACAAATCGGCTCAGGCCCTAGTATTAGTGACGGATAGATGATAAGAACTTAAGTCGCTACATGAATAAGGAACAAACCCTTAGTAACACGAAACCCTAATTTGACCTAGAAATCCTAAAAGAGACCAAATACTCATAGACAAAGCCCTGGCACTTAGAAAAGTCTTAGAATAGCTTAAATTAACTAAATAACATAAAATATTAAATTAAAAATAAAAAATTTTCATAACTAAGGTACAATGACTATTTTGCCCCTAGAACATCAAAAAGTCTTAAAAATTCAAAATTTGACACATGGACACCCAAAATTAGATATTTATACACAATTAATTAATAAAATATAAAATAACAAAAAATGACCAAAATACCCTTGCATGGCAGGCCACCTAGGAGTATGTGCCCCAAAAAGTCACTTTTTGCCTTTTAAGCCTAAAAATGAGAAAAATATGTATAAGTTAAGCATTATTTTGACCAAATACTTTTTATACAAGTAAAATATATAATAATATAATATTATAGCTCAACAAAGGGAAACAAATAATTATTTAAAGTCTCTACACAATAAATAAGTCAAAAAGTCAATTCTAGTCAAACTAGCTTAATTTAGCTTAAAAGCCTACACTTATTTATTTAATTGCTATCAAAATTATGATAAATTATGAAAAGACTAAATTAATTATAAATACATTAATATAATAGGTTTTAGTAGATTTAGGTACATAAAATTAATATTTTATGCAATTAAATACACAAAAATGCACCAAAATACATTTTAAAACCCAAATAAATTACAAAATCAGTTTTATCTGCCCCAAAACTGATATGGCCGAATTCCCCACCTGCCCAAATCAGATTTTTAAGTTCTCAATAAACTCCACCTCCCATGCAACCAATGAAAGTTTAAGAAAATTCAAATTTTAAATAAACACCATAATTACACCCATTTATACTTTTTCTATGAAAAACAAGGCCTAAGCCCCTCCAATTTCCCGCATATGGTTCGGCTGAGAGTGAGAGAGAGAGAGACTCCAAAAGTTATCTGAGTGTCCTAGGGGAAGAAGGAGAGAAGAATAAAGAAGAAAGGAAGGAAGAAGGAGGAACCAAGGAGAAGTCAATAGAGTCAAGTCCATATCTCCTTCACCCATTTGAGCTTCAAATAAGGTAAGCAACTCCCTTAAACCTTCTGATATTCTCCCCTAAGATACTCTGCAATCCATCTCTATAACAAATCCTAACAACATAAAGCAAAGAATGAATCAAAAAGGCGTCGTATGAGTGATTTAGGTACTATTTATGTGTGAGTAAGCTTTGTATGTGTTTGCATGTGTCTATCTTTGAGTTTTATGGCCTACATATGTTATGGAGTTTTGGTTTATGTGAGCTTATAATATGCATGCAAAGAAAATATGTCAAAAAAATGTACACAACATAAGCTAAGCAACAAAAACCCTAAGTGGACTAATTTTCTGGACGTATTCATTTTCTGCCACCAACTTTAAATAATCATAACTAAATGTAAAAAAATGTTCTTGAAGTTATTTTTGTGTCCAGATCTATATTTTGGAGTTATCTTTCATACAAAATTGGTTTGAAGTGATTTCATTGGGTAGAACTCCAAATATCTCATTTTTTTCAAAAAGTGTCAGATCTTGATCGCTCTGAGTTGCAGATATAAAAACCTTAAAGTTAGAATGAGGGCCGAGCTTAGGTCAAAATGGAAAACTTGTAGAGGATACATTTATCTTTCTTTTCATAAAAAATGAGCCAAAAATATGAAGTCTTGTTGGGTCGAAACACTTCCCAAAGTCACTGTTAAAGTTCAGTGACTGACAGACCCTTCTGTCACACCTTTTTGTGAGACTTAAAACCTAATTTTTTTGAAGCCAATTACAAAAGTGGTAAACATGAACTTTGTAGATAACATATTAAAATCGTTACTCAGAAAAAATCAGCCCAACATACCCTCGGATGATACCCCAAAGGTTTTAAATATTCTCTGTTAAAGACACACTCTGTAGACTCTTTTTAGGCTCACTGAACGCTCTTTATAAATTGACCAAAATCTCAAACTGTTTACAAATAACATGCTGTAGCTCAAAACATGATACTTTTAGGAGACATCTTAAACTATAAACCCACCAAAAATCATAGCCATATCCCTTGAATTGATGCCCCAAAACAGTGGCTAACAGAGGCTCAATTCTTATGCTTTTCTCTGTAAATTGCTGAAAATTTTTTACTAAAATAAAATAAATGACCTATTTATCTTAGGGATTGATCTTAGTGATAAACATGAAAGCTATAGAAAATATGTTTATCTAATTGGTGTTAAAATATCAAAAATTAAATCTATGTGTAAGTATTTCAGAACGCTTTCGTAAATTTAAAACTAGCAATTAAAACTTGTACCTAAAATTTGCTAAGTGTTTGAATGATGTTACTTATGAGACTTGAGTATGTGAATTTTATATGAACTTTTTGAGTAATTAGTATATGAAAATGATTCTTTTAATAAATTGAACTCATACCGATGAATTCGATTATATGTCTCTTAAATTGTGGTTATGCATCGCATGATTGTACTTTATGCTTTAACAAACTGTACCATGTGCCATATCATATTTATGTGCCCTGCCATGATTAATTGTACAGGAGAAGTATGTTGCACACTATGAATATTCACATGTTGCATCTGGGATTATCGGAGTCCTTTCGTATCTTTCGAATTAAGTTGGGTAATATAGAAATCGTTGTACTGTGGTTGTGGATCTAGGGCATCCCTGGTTTCCATATTTGATATTGAATTGGAGGTTTTTATTATAAAAGGAGGTTTAGGCACCATGGGTTCACCACTAGCTTTAATTAAACTTTGGGTTGAACGCTTAACGAGCATCCTAGTACTTAATGTGAGATCAGCTGGTCCGTATAAGGGAGGCTGCTAAATTTGGGTGACCCCCC